>PVKE010003930.1:0-68278 GCA_004027555.1 Craseonycteris thonglongyai
TTTGGTGTTTACCTGGAGAGGAGGGAGGAGGGGGGAGGGAGAGTTGTGTGGGGAGGAGGGAGTGGGCACCAGATATAAGGGGTTGGAGGGGGACCTGATTCTGGGAGCTGGGCACATAATGCGATGCATGGGTGATGTGATGTGGAGTTGTCCATTGGGAAACTGTCTGATTGTTACCAACCAATGTCACCCCATTAAATTTAACAATAAAATATAATAATATTAAAAAAAGAAAGAAAGAAAGAAATGAGCTGCCCACTCCCCCTTGCGTGGGGCAAATTCACCCTGGGCTATGGGAACAAAGTCTGGGGTCCCTCTGCTGAAAGAGAAATGCACCAGTAGGGTCTGTGTATTCCTTTGTCTCCTTATCACACGCCTTTTACACCAGTGACAATAATAAAAGTGATGAGTTCTTAGTGGGTCCTGACAATGAGTCAAGCCCTGTCTAAGCACTTTACCTGCCGTCTTACTTAATCCTCAGCAGATCCAAGAGGTCGCTGTGATACTGGTGACCATTCACATAAAGGGTGACCCTGCTTCAGGGGAGGGGAGACAGCTGCCCAAGCCGACACTCCCGGCAAATGCAGAGCCCAGGCCCGGAAGACTTGGAGAGCCGTGGGCACCGCTGACCCGCCTGGGCTCGCACCTCTCCCTGGAGTGTTCACGTCTGGGGACCCTCCACTCACAACACGGGACCTCCCAGTGTCATGTGCACGGAACGCCAGGCCCCCTCTCCATGTTGCTCCCACACCCCCACTGTAGACATTCCCCAAAGGGGGCCCAGGGGAGGCCTCCAGGCCCTGAGGCCATGGGCATCCCTAGCTGGCTGCTCCCAGGAGTTGCTTCCCACGGGGGCCTGTGAAAGTCTCCCCAGGGCCCTGGATAGCACTGGGAGGGGGACTGAAGAAAGTAAGTGAGTGGGGGGAGGGGCAGGGGGCAAGGAAAGGCACCTCCGAATGCCATCACAAGCGCCCACGTTTTAAAGGTGGGACTGGAAGGCACTGGGGGGCAACGCGGGCCCTGGCTTCCACAAGGCCGTCACCAAAGAAGTGAAGTGAGAGCGCACACGTGAGGCTGCCCTCTGGGTATCAAATGGGTCAACATGCTTGTTGAAAAGAATGAAAAATCTCTGGACCCGAGTATATTACCGAAAAGGACTGAGCTAGCGGCTACATCCATCATCTGGCAGGTGGCCGAGGACGTGGCGCAAGCTTCACAAGGAGACTCTGAATGTAAATGCTAAGGATAATAATGTTCCGTCGTCTTACCTCACATTCTTAAAGGTGCTACGTTTCCAAGACTGCAAGAGAGTGCAGTGTGTCTGCAGACTTGGTAGGAAGTCAGGCCTCCTTCCCACACAGGGCCTTATGACAGACTCTTACGGGGGTGGGGGTGGGGACACAGGGGATGTTGGCCAGACCTGCTCTCCTAAAGCCAAGTCTCCTGAAAAGTCACTCACACTTGCATGAGTTTCCCTGTTTCTAACGCAGCTGACTTTGAAAAGTTTATGACTTTTGATGAGGACTCAATGACATCATGTATCCAAAGTGTCCAACTCATTAGAGATTGACACACAAGGATCACTTAAGCCAAGTGCTGCCCTGTTCTTCCTGCTTTGCCTTCTGTCCCCTTCCTTCCTGCCTTACATTTCAGAGGGTCAGGGCTGTGGGTCTAGAAAGGACCTAGCATCTGAGATAACCTGTAGCAGAGGGGACACAGGCCTAAGTCATGGGCACACTCCGCCTCACTGTGCAAAGGTAGGAACCCCCTCTGGGCTGAGTGGTGCAGAATTCCGTGAAGAGAGTTGATCTGAGATAGAAGTGGGACAACAAAGTCACCAGGAGCCACACAACTTCGGGGTGCCCTGCCCGATCCGGCTGTCATTTCTCTCCAGCTGTTTCTCATTCCACTGCATTCTCCAAGCTCCAGCCACAAAAGAATAGCCCTGTGACGTCCTCCCTGCGCTAGAATCAAGCTCCCAGAACTTTAGACCCTTAGCTGCCACACAGGGCTGCAACCCAGCTGCCCCTGCCTGTGACTTAGTCATCACCTGTGTCTCCAGGTGAGAGAAGCCTGCAAGCCAGCAGACAAACTGTCCCTGTCCTCACTCTGTCTGAGCCTCTGACAGTGCTGGGCACACTCCAGCCACAGCAGGGTACAGAACAAACCCACTGGACAACAGCCCCATAGTTCAGCCACTTGTCTATTCACAGGAGGTTCGAAGTCACATTCCGTGTCTTCACCGGGGAAAGATGAGTCCTTGAAGAGCTAACACCGGGCTCTGAGCAGGAACAGGAGCTGCCTACGTCATTCATTTAATCAGCCATCCAACAAGCACTTAGTCAGCCATGCCTTCCCAGCTGGGGTCTGCTCAGCATGGCTAGGCCGTCCCTGGGTGAGACTCTCAGCCAGCATGGAGTGTGCACATGTGTGCGTGCATGTGTTAGGAGTGGGCAGGTGGATTTTGACATTAACTAAACACAAACTTAGAATTTACATTACAACCTGAGATTGGTGCTGCTGCTTCTATAAGTAGAAATAACGGGAGAAATGGCAACTTTAGGCCCAGAGGAGCGTCAGTACAGTGTCTTCCAACCCTGCTCTAGTAATGGGCTTGAGCTGAGTCTCCAAATGTGGACAGATCTGGAAGTCCACAGAATTCAGGCTCAGCTGGTGCTTAGAGGGCAGTGTTCAGTGCCACATGAACCCAGCCCTGGGTGGAAGGAAGGTTGGTTGGTCCAGAAGGGGACCCTGCCTGTCTGCCCTCAAGGGGCTGTACCTCAACACAGGCTTTGCTTCTTCTGCCTTTGAGAAATGTTGACTCAAAAGACTCAGTAGATTCTCTGATTTTTCTTTCACGCTGGATTCTGGGAGCTTATACTTCTGGGATGCCAGGCAAAGGAACATGTTGGTCACCTGACATGACACACAGACTTGTAAAGCTCAGGTCCCCCACACAGTCCTACAACAGATTAGCCAGACAGTCCTTACCTCAGGCTGAGTCAGAAATGAAGCTACCCAGGCCGCGCTGAGAGAAGGGAGTCATGCGAATGAGCAAGGGCTGTGGGCCAGCCAGCCAGCCCAGGCCTCCGGGTCCATCCTCAACTCCCTGTGGGCACTGGGGAAAGGTCAGCCAGGCTCCCCAAGCCTCGGTTTCCTCTTCTGTAAAATGGAGTTGGTAAAGCTGACTTCATCCGCCTGTCTATGATGAGGCTGGGTGTGATGGGCTATTCAGAAACCCTGTATTTGAAACATTCTGGCAACTTACGTACATTCAGAAAAGGACCTAAACTTAGTGCTTTTCATAGATGAACTTCCAACATAGTTTGTGGGAACCAGTCTATGAAATGTATCTCCCTTTCTCATTTGAACTCTTTATTTATTTTTTAAAGATTTATTTTTATTGTTTTTGACAGAGAGAGAAAGATAGACAGAAACAGAGAGACAGAGAGAAGGAAGAGAGCCCAGAGCAGTCTCTATAGTTGCATATCACTGGTTTTTGACTTTCTTTCTACAGGTGGCCGTGGGGGCCATGCAAGGCAGGAACTGGGCCGGGGGCCTCCCACATAGGAAGCTCGCCCCAGCGGGAACCGAACTGGGGTTCCAGTTGAGCATATGGGTCCACATGGGCTGGAGCTGAGACTGGGACTCAATCCTCAGACCTCAGGGCTGCAATACAAGCACTCAACCTGCTAAGCCTTCCCGATTTTTCTTTATTTGGACTTTTAACACCAGGATTCCATCATTTGATCCCTGTTGTGCAGATGAAGAAGTAGGTCAGAGTGTAACTACTTACCTCAGACACGTGAAGAACCATATTTGGAGTCAAAGTGAACATTCCTGGCTCTCAGATATGCCCCCCAGGACTCCCTATAAAGACAGCCTCTTGATGACATAAAAAAACAAAACAAAACAAAAAAAAGACATGCATATGCAAAGCTTCGAATCAGCCAGAATTTTTCTTCCCGGTGGCTCAAGTTCCCCATGAATATGGTCTCTAGCTAGCCTTCTGAAATCCTCATCAGAGGCAATTCCTCCAACTCAGAGGGCAGTGGGATGCCTGGAAAATAAAGTGATGTTAATCAGCTGTGCCTGCACCTTCCCTATTAAGCCCTTAAACCTGTGGGACCTCAGGCATGAGAATTTACTCTGCTGAACCTTAGTCTCATCATCTCTGAAACGGACGTAATGAAGTCTCCCTTGCAGCCCCAAATGAGACAAAGCACGCAGCACGCATGAAGAGCCCCCTGCCGAAGCATTTTCCTGGGTGCTCAGTTTTTCCCCAGGCTGTTTGAATTCAGAGAAGACCTCATCCTGGAGCAGCAGACCTTCTCATGGGCTAGTGTGCGTGGGAAGCAGCCCGGGGGAGGGGCTGGTTGGGATGCAGGTCTCTGGTAGGTCTTGGGTAGGGCCCGAGATTGGGATTCTGCAGTTCTAGCATCTTCTTGGGATTCTGCTGGTCAATGAACCAGCGAGGTGTTAGTGCACTCCATGTAGAAAGAAAGAAAGAAGAAAGGGAAGGAGAAAAAAAGGGAAGGGAAAGGAAAGGAAGGGAAGGAAAGGAGGAAGGAAAAGGGGAATAAGGAAGAAAGGAAAGAAAGAAGAAAGGAAGAAAGGAAGGAAGGAAGAAATGGAAGAAAAAGAGGAAGGAAAAGGGAATTAAGGAATGAAGGAAGGAAGGAAAGAAGAAAGGAAGGAAGAAAAGAAAGGAGGAAAGGAGAAATGAAGGAAGGAAGAATGAAGGAAGGGAAGGAGAAAGGAAGGAAGGAAGGGAGGGAGGAAGGAAGGAAAGGAAAAATGAAGGAAGGAAGGAAGGAAAGGAAGAATGAAGAAAGGAAGGAATGAAAGAAGGAATCAATTAACCAGGGTTGGGTTTGCCTTCGTTTCACGTCACCTCTCCTCCATGCACACACACAAGTACAAACATGCTCTTACAGACACATGGGCATGTCCACACAAGTGAGCCCATGTGCACGCTCACCCCCACACAAACCCCTATCACCCACTCTGCCTCTCAGTAGAGGGCCACGCCCCATCACAGAGCTCTTAGAAATGGCTTTTCCAAGGGAATCGCCATTTCACCCTGTCTGGCTCTCACACTCAGCTGATCCTAAAATCCACCTCTGTCCTTCAACACCCGTCTTCATCTTTAGTGACAATGCTGAATGCCTGACCCCCTTGGCTCATGCCTTTGCTCTAGGAATCGGCTTGATAAGAAAGGCGCTCACTCGTGGTTGTTAAGGTTGCTGCCTTATTTCCACACTGGCCTCTGGACAGAGAAAAGGAAGGACACCTTCAAGCTGGCAGCGGAGCTCCTGGTCCCTGCTGCAAGGTGGCCTCTGCACTGGGACAGGCCTGCGCTCCCTGGCCCTCGATGCCGGCCTCCGATATGGTAAGCACAGTGACAAGAGAGGCTGTGCCACATGCAGTAGTAGTTCTTGCAGGCACCGTGCTCTAGTTTCTACATTGATTTAGTTGATCCTGACTCCATCCCCATGGGTAGGTGCTGTGCTATCCACTTCACAGATGGAGGAAGGAAGCCCAGAGCCTCTAGATAACCTGAGTGCCAGGAGGTGGTGGGCATGCTGGCTGCTCAGTGCCCTGATCGCCCCTTTGCCCTCCCCTCTAGGTCTTTCCTGGTGGTGCTCTTTCTTGATCTGTTCCTCTGGGTCTCCTCTTCTTTAGTTGTCTCCTTGTATTCTCTTTCCTTCTTCTTACTCCCCTCTTCTCTTGCTCCCCAGTGGGTTGCTGGGGATGTCCTATAGCTGAGGACTATGAATCCTACCTTCAGGTGCACTCAGCGTAGACAGCTCTGCTAGTGGGGAGATGAAAAGCCAGGGGTAGAGGCAGCAGCTGACCACGGTGGCTGGAACAGGATTGGGGTGTCAGGCTGAGGGGTCTCCATCCACCAAGATGACTCACCCCTCATGGTCTCAGAGCAAATGCCAGCGAGCTGTGCCTGCTGCATTTCACTGAGCTTAGGCTTTGGCCTGGGGGGTTATGCTTCTTATTTCCTCTGAGCCTCAAAGCAGCCCCCAGACGAGGGTGTGACAACATCCATCTCATAGATGATGCATGCTAGAGACTGAACGTTGGTGTCAAACTTGATTGGTTGAAATGCTAAGCCCCAGGGAGATGTATCAGGAGGTGGGATTCAGTTGTGAGAGCTGAGCCTTCATGGATGGGGTGAGAGTCCCCAGTGAACTTCCTCCTTGCTTCCATCATGTGATGTCGCAGGGCAAAGATGCCATCTACAAACCAGGAAGGGGCCCTCACCAGACACCCAACCGGCTGGCACCTTGGTCTTGGACTTCCCTGATTCCAGAGGTATGAGCACTAAGTGTCTGTTGCTTGTTAGTCAGCCCTTCAGAGGCATTGTTGTGGCAACTTGAACAGATGGAAATACCAAGTGTCAGGGCCATGAGAAGATGACTCAAGGCTGTCCAGGGGTGAGTGCTACGTCCAGAGTTGCACCTGCCCTGGTTGGCACTTTCTGCAATGTGACACTGTCTTCTCTTTTATACTGGAGCCAAATAGAGGGGAAAAAAACAAATTAGAATAAATGATTCCAATGTGAGAATCATAGACGGTCAGAGTCAAGAACTTTTTTCAAAGGTGAGAGATTGGAGCCTTGAGAGGAGAAAACGCTTGCCTGACGCTTGGAGGCCACCCCAGGGAGCTGGCCGCAGACCCTGGACATCTCTATGCCGGCCGCTGGGATTCTCTCTAGGCCAATGCTGTCCTGGGAAATGGGCTGCAAGTCACCATTTGCAACTGATAATCCGTGACTGTGTGGCGTGCACACCCACACGTGTGCCACACACACACACACACACACACACACACAGCTGAGTAGCAGGAAGTTTGGGCTGTATTTCATTGCACTGCATCAACCCTTATGATGCTACTGTTTTAGTAGGCGGCCACGTGGTTACCCAAAGTCACCCCCTAATTTCCCTGGGCGGAGAACCAGGGTCTGGGTTCAGGCAGGTCCCACACGGCACTCACTGGGAAAGCGCGTAGACAGAGTCCTGTTACGACCCCCATGCGAGCTGGCTTCACGCTCCCAGCCCTGTCGTGCCTTCTCCCTTTATTAGCCAAGGCTGATGTCACAGCCAGACAGCCAGGTGTGGACTTGGGGGGAAGGGACTGCTGTGCGGAGCCAGGCTTTCCCGTGGTGAGACGTTGACAAGGTGATGGCTCTACACGCGACCCTCTCCCTCCGGCCCCTGCACACAGTGATAGAAACCACCAAGCTTGCCCCTGGGTCTTGTTAGCTTTGTGCTTTCTCCACCCTTCGCCGTCTTTTCCTCTTAGAGCGGCGTGGTTTCTTCTTACCATTCTAGGACCTCCCACCTACGGCCCCTCGACAGCCCCTGAGCCATCCTGCTGGGGACGTGCAGCCTCTGTGCAGCTGTCCCAGTCTCCCACACACATTTTCACACACCCACCACAATCACAATCATGGGAGGCTAGTCTCAACGTTGATGGAACTGTGGCTCACAGAGGCTGTGTGATGTGTGCAAAACCACAGAGCTAGGCAGTGACGGAATGGGGTCGGCACCTTCATTGTGTGGCTTTGCAACGCATGCTTCTCCAAGTGTTTGTAAAGTCGGAAGTTGCAGGTAATTTATAACTGTGAGTTGTGATACATACATGTTTAGATGTGAGAACACATCTCACCAGTGTCCTATGAAACTAAATAAACGGTGGCGCGGCCCACAGAGGGGCCGGGTGTCCAGGCGGCCATCTCAGGGTGTGCTCGCCATTCCTGATGTGAGTGGTGGCCTGGGGGAGGCTCCAGAACATTCTCCACTGGGAAGAGGAGCAGAGGCCGGGGGCTTCAGCAGATGGGCTGTCTGCCCCTCCCTGAAGAGAACAGCATTGTACCAGCGTCAGGGGGTTGTAGGAAGCCCACATAGCGATGAGCGTGGTCACAGCGACCATCGAAGAATAATGAAGTGAGCTCATTCTTCTAAGTCAGCTTCCGCCTAAGGATTGCCACTTGCTTGCTTGTTGGCACTTGTCCTCTCCACAATGGCAGGCTTTCCCCTGCAACCAGCAGAGCCGGGCCCACCCCGTCCCCATGCGGGTCCCCAGGGGTCTCTCCAAGGGACACCCAGGTGGCACCCTGCCCTCCCAGCCCATGCCCCTAAAAATAACCTCCTGCTCTCTGCCTCTGGGGATGAAGATAACTTGGTTTGTGCGCAGCAATTGGGTTGTGTTGTCTGGGCTGTTGTGCTTTAACAGAGACAGTGAACATTTGCTCCTCCAGAGAGGCTCTTCTTCATCCGGAGTCGCTGGGGCCCTGCCCGGATGGTCCCTGAGGACAGGCTGGTGTTTATGGCATCTTCATCCTGGGGGTGCTGGCTCAGGAGGCTGGGGGTGGGGGGAGGAAGCCTGGATCTCGGGGCACCAGCTGCAAGCCAGCCCAGGCTCCTAATGAGGGGAAGTTTGTAGCCAGCAGGGGCCTCCCTCTGTGAAATGAGGGCCAATCCAAGGTGGCAGCTGCTCCAACCCCGTCCCTTTCCTGCGTCAGATTCAGTGTCAGCAATTTCCACGTCCATGTCGAGTGGACACAGCAACTCCAGCATGAGTGGCCATTCTCCGTTTGGCATAGATCAGGTGGGACCTGTGTCCTTGCCTGTAGAAGAGAATCTGCTGTGTGTCACAGGTGACGCTAGGACAGGGAAGACATTTCATTTCCCCTCAGAGAGGTCCCATGAGGGTGCAGATGAAGGAACTGAGGATCAGAGAGGTTGCGTCATTTGCCTAAGGTTGCACAGGTAATATGCCTTTCAGATGGCAGCAGCTGTAGCCCTTTCTGTGTTTACCAGCAATATGGAGTCCCTTAATTGCTGCATGGCCTAACCTGGGAGCATCTTGCACACACGCATGCATGTATGCACGCATGCACTGCTATCACCAAAGCAGCATTTCACATTCAAACCATGCCATCATAAATACCCACCAAATGATTATGGGGTCATGGCTTATAGTAGGGGTTAGCAATTTCTTTCTCTGAAAATGGTCAGAAACTGGTAAGTAGTTTTCACTAGGCTGGCCATAGGGTCTCTGTCGCAATTTCTTAACTTTGCCATCATAGCATGAAAGCAGCTATGCATAACACGTAAAAGAAAGGCCTACCAGTGCTCTAACCCGTCTTGTTTACAAAATCAGGGGAGGACAGGAATTGGGCCTGGGGACCACAGTTTGTCAGGGCTTGGCTTAGGGAGGTCCTTCTCCTGTTAGGATGGACCAGAATGGGCTCCCTGGATGCTCACAGGAAAAGTAAGCCTCCGTGTCCAGGTGGAGTTAGGGATATGGAATTCAGAGAAGGGCGGGCATTATAGAGAAGAGACTGGAGTGAATGAAGGTGTGGGACAGGACAACACAGTGAATCTAGGGATGGAGAACATTCCAGGGCAGAAGGGCAGCCGGCTGACTGTGGGGCAGACATGGCCCAGGGGACAGGCAGGCTCGGCGTAGGGAGAAGCAGATGCCAGGGTTCCAAGGGGGGCCTCCATACACGGAAAAAAGGCAGGAAAACATACACATTCTCACTGGAACCTTCAGCAAGGAGCTGGGCCCTACAGACACCTCAATTTTACCTCATGAGACCCACGTCAGACTCCTGTCCCACAGAAGAACTGCATGGTCTCCCATTTGTGTTGCTTTAAGCCAGGGGTCTCCAAACTTTTCAGCCCGCGGGCCGTATTAACTATCAAACAGCAGTTTGGGGGCCGACTACACATTCAAGGTCCAAATAAAAAAGAATCAAAACATAGATGTTGTTTTTAACTATTTATTTAATATTATTTTATTCAGATAAAAAGGTCTCCACAGGCCGTAGTTTGGAGACCCCTGCTTTAAGCCATTGTGTTGGGGATAATTGGTTGCAATAATGATAGGAGACTCATACGACTACCCACTCTTTTCCACACCCACAAACAAGCCAACAATCCCAGAGAGAACAGGAAGCTCAGCACAGTGAAGATCTTCTAGCACCATACCGCATATGTCTTTGACATGGACAGAACTTTCCAGAAGGGAGCAATGACGACAGGCCTTCCAGGGATGGAGATGCGTTCACCCACCCCATGTGGTTTAATCCAAGGAACGTATTCTTCTTTTATGCCACACAGTTCAAATATTCAGCACGGGATCTCAAAAGACAGGATGAGGGAACATGTTTGGGACTGTCACGTGGACCTGTGTTCACCAGCTGCATCCCGATGATCCTGCCAAGCTTCCTCTGAGGACAGCAACACATAACGTTCACTTGTTTAGGAAACTGCATTAGGGAATGAATGGATCTATCTATCTCTGAAGTAACTGTTGCCACTCAGACTTAGTAGGTGCTCAATAAAGTGTGTTGTTTTTTCTTATTTTACTATTTCCCATTAGATTGTGAGTGTTTTTCCTTTTTTTTGGTCTTTTTTTATTTCCCAGCATTGGAAACAAGGCATTCAGGTCCCTCACGGGAACGTTAACTGACCATTAGTAGTGCTATCAAACTGCATTATTTCCTTTTTCGGTTTCTATTTATTAAAATAGTAGATAAATTATAGTCTTACAGTCAAGTGACACTACAAGAGCTGATGCGTCCCTTTTCCTACACACCTGCGTCCTTTGTTAATTCCCTTTAATTAACTATCCTTCACCCCATGTTAGAAGGTCAAAAACTGACTGATCAACTTCACTTTAGCAACTCTAAGCATGGACATCGAGAGCATTCTAAAATCTTTGGAAAAAAGAAAAGAGAGAGGTGGCAAGAGAAAAGGCAAGAAGGGAAAAATAAACGAGAGCAGCAGCTGCCTAACTTAACCGCGTCTTTTCGTGTGTGTGTGTGTGTATTCATGTTAACACACATATAAATATTGGGAATTCCTGTTGCTAAATTTAAGTTTGCAAAGCTTTGGTCTTTCATAGGATTACGTCATTTAAGAGGAAATCACTACATGTTTTAAAGAGGAGCCAGACT
Organism: Craseonycteris thonglongyai; assembly: GCA_004027555.1. NCBI lineage: Eukaryota > Metazoa > Chordata > Mammalia > Chiroptera > Craseonycteridae > Craseonycteris > Craseonycteris thonglongyai. The sequence goes on from PVKE010003930.1 coordinate 10,985, forward strand.
GAATACTGAGAAGTGTATAATGGGAAAGAAAATAATAAACTCCAGAAAGCAATTGCTGCAAGTGTAATGCTCACCTCCCCAACACACACACATCAAAAAGGCTCTGCTTTTGCTGAACTTGCAGTAGCTAAAAGTCATTAATTAAAACCATTTCCAAATTGATTTTGACCAGGGTGATTAACCGTGCTAACGGTTATTTGGTCTGTTGTAAGAATTCTAAAAACACAATAATAACAGTAATACTAATTATTATTATAATTATAAATCAAATGGAAAAAGAAAACATAGGTGGCTCTATCCTTCTAATCACTAAAATAATTTTAGACTGATGTACTAAAAAACAAAAGAGAGAGAGAGGAGAGAGAGAGAGAGAGAGAGAGAGAGAGAGAGAGAGAGAGAGAGAGAGAGAGAGAGAGAGAAATAGAAAGAAAACTTCCAAAGTAGTTGATCCAGTCCATGGTAGTCGGCTTAAGGGAAACATATTTCTTTTGTCAAATGAGAAGGCATTTCTCCTGGTATGGTGTAGGCATTCTCTCTGAAGTTGACTATGCAAACCTTTTGAGGGCTTTATCTAACATGAGGAGGTTCTCCTCCTTCCAAAGCTGAGCATTTGCTATAAGAATGAAGACATTCCTAGGGAGGCAGGGATAGCTCAGTGGTTGAGCACTTGTCTCACAATCATGAGGTCTGGGGATTGAATCCCAGCTCCCAGCCTGTGCAACCCCATGTGCTGAACTACGGGGCAACTGCTAACCATTGGGACGGCGGCAAAGGTTCTTGCATCCCATGCAGGAGGCCTCCAGTCTGGTTCTTGCCCTGCACCACCTGTGGAATGAAACTACGTAGAAGATTAATGCTGTACAACTATGGAGACTGCTCTGCACCCTTCCCCTTCTCTCTGTCTCTCTCTCTGTCTTACCTTCCCTCAAAACAATAAATCTTAAAAAAAAAAAAAAAAAAAAAGAATGAAGACATCCCTGAGCCGATTGTTCTCAGAAGGGTCTGTCTTTACAGCAGGCCTGAAGAGGGAAGTTGAAATCAGCCAAGACTGGGTAGGCTGAGCCGTGTAAAAGACACCCGTCCACAAATTAAAACAGCAAATCTGCCACCAAGGGCTGCTGCCCCGTCCCTGGCACCTTGCTGCCTCCTAGCCATGCCTGTGACAAGTCTTGGGCCCTTGTGACTGTCTTGAGGTCTGGACGTTTCTGTCTGTGAGCACTTCCTGGGTCTCCCTTGTTCATACTCCACAGTGAGCGTGGAGCCTCTCCTGGCCTCTTTACAAACTCGCTCCTTGCGGGCCACAGAAACCCTAGGCATTGTTTCAGGTTCGAAGTGAGTCCTGCTGAGAAAACCTTGCACTCCACACTTGTGGTTCCGTGGGAGAGTGTTTGAAGCGGCTTCCAGGGACTGCAAATTACAAAGAGGAAAGTCTGATCTTCTTCTTGGGAAAGGAAGAGGGGGCGATGGAGGGGACTGACTTCGTGTTCACATGTCTGATGTTATAAGAAGACTTGATGTTTTCATAGACTTAATTCCTACCGCAGGAGTGTGTAAAAAAGCAGAGTGAAACTGCCAGTGAAAACCAGGACCACACCACGAAAGCTGTTGGCTTTCCAGGGGCGCCCTGCCAGGTCCTGCCTGGCAGAATCCCAGCTAGTGGATGACTGCACAGGCTCCCATCTACCAAGCTGGACTTGGCTTTGGCCTGGTCTGGGCAAGGGCTTTGGGGACTGACCAACACACGGCCTTCCATGGCCAAAAATATCTGTCTTTTAAAGGTATGCACATGCAGAGGAGTTTTCCAGAAGTCTGTTTATGCATTTGCAAGTGCCCTTATCTGCTTCATTGGTTTGGTGTGAGTGTGCACACAGGAGTGTGGGTGTCAGTATTTTTTTCCTACCAGAATTACTTTACTGATTGTGGCAACTCACAGATCTTTCTTTGTCTTTTTCTAGTTGCTGCCGTTCAGACCAATTTTCGTCCTGCATATGATTTTAATCCGAGCGCTTGTAATATGATTACATTAACTGTTGAGCAATATCCCCTCGGCCGAACCAAACCGCAGAGTGCTTTTTTAAACTGCACTGCGAATGACTGAGTTCCACGCACAGCATTAGCTCTCCGCTAAAGTACACTGGGCAGCGAGGCCGGCTTGTACGTGTGTGTAAATATGAATTTGGAAGGCTGGGTTTAAGTGTGCATGAGAGGGGTGTGGCAGGGAGGAAAATGGTGCGCGTTTCTCTCAGAGTCAAAGGAAGTTCTTCTTCGCTTCAAAGACTCTGGTGAGTTTCTGGACAAGGCCCTCTTTCAAGCTTGGTGGGATGGGCAAAAGTGGACCTTTTCCTTTTCCTGACTCTCCAGAAGGGAATTGAAGAAGTGTGAGTTGGGACTGGTGAACAGAGGAAAGAAAAGTGTTCTGTGGTTTATATAAAGGAATAGCTCTTCATAAGATTCTGAAGGTGAAATTAGGAGGAAGAGGAAGGGCGATGAAGATGACTTGGCTTGGTTCCATTCTGTTTATATATGTGAGTGTTAGAAATGTGTACAATCAGTATAGTAACCATATGTCTCAATTGTTGTATTTGAATATTTGTTTCCAGAACAAATATTTCTATCCCATTGTCTTAATAAAACAAAAAGGATTCTCCAATTTCACTAATTGCAGGATAAAACTGTTCTTTATCCTGCCTCTCATCATGGAAATATTCCAAGAATTGTTTTGGTCAAACCATGTTCCTAGAATTATCCTTCTGACTCAGAAAATGTAGTGATGCTGTCACTTAGAGAAATATGCATGTGTGTTTGTGTGGTGTGTGTTCTATAGTGGAGGAGACAGACAAAACCTAATTTATCTTCCAGTTCCCATTTTTGATCCTTGTTAGAAGAATAACACAAGCAACCCTTACTTCCAGTCCCTTCCCTAGCCTCAGATCCACATGAATGAATCCTTCTTGTCGATTTATTTGTGTGTACTATTGTTTTATCCTAGCATATTATGTGTGTACAATAGCTGGGTCTATTTTTTTCGGTGTAGTTTTCACCTCAGTTCACATGCGATGGTGCTCTTTGCTTTACTTAGAGACTTCAGATCCGATCGGAGTGACAAAAGGTGACCCCCTCCTTCTAACTCCAGAGCAGCTGCTAATGATTTTGATGATGAAAAAATCTGCAGTTCATGGATCTGTCATTAACGATGACCTCATTCTTTCCCATCCCCCCACCTCGTGTCCTTTGATATCGGGGTTCGTCGGATCTGAGCTGACGTGCCTGCAAAATGTCATCTGGAAGTAGTCTTTTCCTTCTGCTGCGGGTGTTGTGGCCTCACTGTAGCAAGGAACACATTTCTGTACACTCGTAGTAAGGACTTCTCATGGCAGTAAGGGGCCCCTGGGTCTTAAAGTTTCACCAACAAGCTGTGCTGAGGACAGAGCAGGTGTTGCTGCCCAGGGGTCCATAGTCAAGCTTTGCTGAAGAGGCCCAGCATCTTCAAGCTTCCTCGGCAGGTAATTCACCTTCAAATCTCCTTGACCCTACTCACCGGACAATGCCTGCGCAGACTTCCCCTTTCAATGAGGACACTGTCGTGTTTTCATTTGATGATGCATCCGATAAGACTAGAAGCAGGGCAGCAAGGATGTGCTGAAAATGTTTAACGACGGTTCTCTGGGGGACAGGCTGTCTTGGTTGTAACGTTTGTCTCTTCCCTGGTGTCTGTATGCCCAATGCAGCCAGTATCCAGCTACCAACATTTCCTCTTTGCATGTGGAATTGGAAAGAGGGGGCTGCGATGGGTGCTCACAGGCCAGGACTCGTCAATCCCATGGCTACACTGCTTTAGCCTCTGAAGTAGAGGGTGGAGAGGAGCTGAAGAGCAGGGACTGGGCTTGGATTCCAGAGATGCTCTTCCCAGGTTTAGAGAAGTTCCTTGGGGATCTTCCGTTACTGCTTTTGGAAAGCAGGAGAGTGACTTCCTAGGTAGGCGTGACTCCAGCAAGACGCCCACGAGGAAGTTTTTTGTCATGAGGTACGTTGTCACCCACAGCTTACCGGACAGGTGCGTGGACTATACCACCTGCTTCCCGGAGGTCCTCGCATTTCATCCAACCACACTTTCTCACGTGGGCGCTGCTATTATTCCTATTTTACAAAATAAAATTTGAATCTTGGAGTGTCAAAGAAACTTCCTTATAAAAGATCTCAGCCCACTTCAGCATATCTGCACAGCCCATTCATTTTACTGCCCCGTGAGATGCCTAAGAACACTAGTTTTTAAGCTAGAAAAAATATTTATTATAGATAGATGAATATCCCTTGGAATCCTGAGATTGGGACAGATATCCTCAATAGAGGGAGGTAGCTATGACTCCCAGTGTGACACCCATTTGCATGTCATCCTTTTATCACCTTCCATTGATGAGAGTGGCGGGCTGTAGACAAAAGTTGTGACTTGTTCTCTCGGGACTCAGGGTCCGCTGCTCGCGGGGAGCTGTGGAGAGCAGCCAGCCGTATCAGTGACTCACTTCCGGTCCACTCCTTAAGGAAGCGATGGATACAGTTCACAAATTTGGGATTGCCAAACCCTAGACTCTTCCCCCAGCTCTTCTTTTACTAGTTTAGTGACCTTGGTTGAGTCACTTCCTGTCTCAAGGCATCAGAAGAACCTCATCTATAAACCAATTATATTCATAAATTTCTCTCTGACCCTGTGTATGTGCACATGCGTGGGTGTGTGCATGTGTGTGTGTGTGTGTGAGAGAGAGCCCTCAGGTAATGAATGTCAGCTTCTTGAGGGCAGAGAGCGTGTCTCTTGGCTAGAACCCTCAGCATTTATTCAGCAGCAGTAACTTTGCCCCTATTTGATGAATAAGGAGTCAACCGTCTGGAACAAACCTCAGCAGCGCCCAGGAGACACTTGCTAGGTGGCAGTCATATTTACTGCAGTCCCCAAGATCCAGTAAAACCACCCTCAAACTTTTGGAAAATGACAGCTCTGTGGCTTTACAATGTCCAAATCAAGACGAGATACATATTTCTCGAATGTGAGCTTACTTTCAATGTAAAACAGCCTCTCCGAAGCAACAACAACAAATAGCTAATAAATCGGGAATAAATAATGGGCGCCTCTGCAAATGGTATCCCCAATAATCTATCATCCAGGCATCTGCTATGGGTAATGCAAGATAACAATAACCCTTTGATTTAATTGGGCTCCTGAGCGGTAGCATATGCATTATAATGGCCCCATTGACATTGTTCTGTATCCAAGGACTCAAATTAATGCCTCCTTGCATGTTAAGTGCTCGTGCTCCTGTCTTCCTTGGAAGTGTGCATGTGCTGTGTGCTGCTATTAGCATTAACAGGCGTCAGGCCTGGGCTTACGGGAGAGAACCGTGGGGTGCAGTGGCGAGGCCTGGCAATATCCTATTGATTTCAGGGGGACTGTGTGTTCTTTGAAAAGTCCAGTGATGGTTCTGGAGGATGAATTTCCAGGGCTGGCTGCCATGTTAATAGAAGTGTCTAAGAATAACAGCTTCATTGTAGATGTGAGCACGCAATATTGACACTTAACAGTCTATCTCCCTCATCTTTCCGTTGAACCACTGTGACGCGCTCTGCTATGAACAACACAAGAGTTGCTGTATCAGATGACCTGGGCCATACATTCGCATGCTCATAAGTACTAATCTGGTACATTCCATCTCCTTGGGCACCAGAAGGGCAGTGTAATTGCAGCGGCTTCGATCCTGGCTCTCAGGAGCCGAGCACAAAAGGAGCGCTGTGCACACTGTCAGATTTGGTGCAACTTTTGCCTCCTTCTCCAGGAGAGTTGAGGGTGCATGCCTCCCCCACCGGAGGGCAGGGCAGGGAATGCAGTCATCACATGGCCCTGGGGTCCTCGAGAAGGGAAGGCACAGAGGGTGTGCTGTGTCTTCCTTCTCCAGAGGGAAGGTCCTGTGGGTCCAGAGCACCCATGGTCCTGGGGGTCCAAGAGCCACGCCTGCACCTCCACCTGCATTATGCAAATCAGCTTGGCCAGCCAGCCTCTGCTCACTGTCGGGCTAGAAACCCAGCACTGCCTCGTCCCCAGGCCTGGAAGCTGAACAGCACTCGGCAATTATCTGTGTTGAAGGAATACACTGATTTGACATTCTTAAGAAGTCACAGACGTCTGATTTCATAATATAATTTGTAGAAGTAAAAAAGGCAAGTTAAACATTTGCTTACACATATCATGTTTACATGTGTTCAAAGAACTTTCCAAAACTTTGCAGTCTCATCCAACTGCATCTTTTTTAAGCTCGCTGCGCTCTCGTAGGTTTGCAAACAAATTCCACAGCACATTCAACCGCAAATTGATTTACTTTGGGGGAAACTCCTTGAGTTTCACGACTTTCTTCTTGCTGTTTAACGTACACACAGATGCAAAAAAGAAACAACAATCTCCTAACGCAGGAACACAAATCTGGCAGCCGCAAGAGTTGGTTTTCTCATTTACTCCCGAAGGGAAGGGAAAGCAGCAATGGACGCGGTCCAGATTAGCACGGGGCGGGCACACGACTTCTTGGGCATCCCTGGCTCAGGGACTGGCAGCCTTGGTGCGGGGCAGTGTGGAGGAGGGAGAGAAGGGCGTCCCCATGTGAGGGAAGACCATCCTTTCTGGAACACAACATAGGAGACCCAGCCTCCGGTTCCTCAGGCGTCCGGGATGGGAGATGCCATCGCTTGGGCTGTGTGTCTCATACCTCCCATTGGATAATCCTTTCCCAAGTCCAGGTCCCACTGACGGTCACTCTTCCGTGTCTCCTGAAGGCCCTCTCCTTGCTCATGGACACCCACATGGCCCCGCCACTCAGCTCTGGGACACTGACCTCCTCCACGGTGTCGCTACTTCCTGCCTCATTCCTGCCACCGTGCTCCTTGAGGCTTCCAGGAGAATTATAAACTGTGCATCTGACCCTAGAAACATCCCTGCTACCTGTCCAAGGAGTCTCCTTCCTCGGTGGGGGGTCAGTTCCTTAGCATGACTTCGAAGGTCTTTCATGTTTAAGGCCCTGCTTTTTTTGAGCACCTCAGCTCCGTCAGCCCAGGGAGCTTGCATGTGCTACTCCTTTGACCAGGAATAACCACCTCCTTGTCACTTTCTCACCTAGAAAACTACTCGCCCTTTGTAAACAGTTTGGACACACCTCCGGAACTCATTCCTGACCGCAAGACAGAGTCAGGACTCTCCCCGCTATGTCCCGAGCACCCTACACTTCCCTCCCACAGCACTCGTCACCCTATGGGATTCTTTGCCTCTTTACTAGGGTTTGTATCACTAAAATGTAATTTTCATGAGAGCTGGGCTGTGTCTTTCATGGGTTGGCAAAATTGTATCTCGTTGAAGACCACGTTTTGGTCACCTCTGCACATACCAACATCAAATACCCATACTTCCTGGGATGTAGTGGAAATTGTAAAAAGGTTTTAAATAATGTCAATGATTAGGTGATATAAATAGACTGGTCAGTAAGTAATAACGCAAAGGTGGATGGCTTGGACCCTTCTAGCAGCCAAAGGCCCCTCACAAAGTGACCCAAACTTATTGCAAAAGGGTCAGGTTGCTGACTGCTGCGATGCCACGGTTTGTGAGCGTCATGAACTCAGGGGCCTGATCAAAACAGCATTACAGCGCTGACCTTCACCCTCCCCCGTGCCCGGACTGATCACGTGACCTCCTGAAGGTGTTGGGGGGGACTCAGAAGGTGGGTGTGTGAGGCGCGGGCTAACTCCTGGTGGACGGGCACACAGGACACCTGCAGAGGGTGAACGCACGTGCCTCTTCATCCCGCTGAGCCAGCCCCGGGCTGAGCCGGCCAAGCACCTGCCATGAGCCGAGCCAGCTTCTCCTGGGCTGGGGCTTCAGGATGCCCCATGCCTGCCCTCCGTCCTGCTCCACGGCAGGGCACAGCACCCTCTCTGAGCCCTCCAGGTGTGAGTCTCATTCATTCTAGGGCATCCCCGGAAGTGCGGTGACAACGCCAAAGGCCAGGCCTTCAGCTCAAGGGCTCCACAGAGCGCAACGTTAGTGGCACCAGTGAAGGAGGCCAAAGCTGACCCACGGCCGATCTGCCTGACTTCTGTCCCTCAATAAAGGAGCATATGTCCCGCCTGGTGCCTTCCGAGCTTCCTGGATGTGCTTTGGTTTGCGTTTTGCTTCCAGGAAGTTGGTAAATAACCCAGTGTCTGCGCCACAAAGGGTGACTCCAAAAGGTCTCATTCGTTTGCAACCCGGTTGGCATTGGCTGCCCTGGGCAGCCCTCCCTGGCAGCCAGAGCGCTGCCGTTACAGCTTGGAAACCCACAGCGCTAATCAGGTGCAGGCAGGGAACGTGAAGCTGAAAGCAGGCACGCGTCACGGCGGCGTCCGGCTCTGCTCAGCCGCGTGGGCCGGCTGCAGTCACGCCTTGTAGCAGCTCGGGCTGGAGCCCTCCAGGGGGCCTGGCAACCGGGGCTCTTGCGCTCAGGCTCCAGCCCTTTCTGGCTGCTTCCGTCCACGCTGACAACCAGCACAGACCCCCTCCAGGGCTCCTGGGAGCCAAGCTGCTGTTGCAACCCTGTCCCGCCGTGTGGCTCAGCCTGAGTGTGAGCGCTACACCAGAGGTGCCCACCCTCCTGCCATGGGACAGTGGGGGCGGGGGAGGCTCCAGGGGGCAGAGTGGCGATTTGATACAAGAAGCCCTCCTACAGGCCTGCTGACATCGAGGCCTGACTCCTGCACCCGAAGGAAACAGGCGTGGACACTGAACTCTGGGGCCCTCACCTGATGGACAGAAAATTAATTGCACGCTATGGATGTGCTGTGTGAACTTCCTAAGCCCACCACGCCGCTGCACTGAGGAGTGACAGTGACCAGTGGGGACGGCTTTCGGCAAGGCTGTGGCCCCATGGCCTCTCATCTGCTCCAACGTGTGCTAAGAGGCATATGCTACTGTCCTGCCACTCACACATGTGTCACCTTGGCGTTTGCATGTCCCCATGGAGCACAGTGTCACTGTGATTTGGAAGCACAGCCCTGGCCTCCTCATGGATTGGGTGCCCATCACTGAAGCTCTGGGGGTGGGCAGGATGGGGTGCTGGGGCAAGAGGGGAACCCTAGTGCTGGCCCAGTCATGACGAGCTCTCAGGACATGAGGGAGTGGAGGGGTGAGGAAGGGAATCTTCAGGACCCGACAGCATACATGACATGAGGACGCGTGAAGTGTGTGTTTAACTGTAGCTTGGTTTTCTTCTTTTCTCTTTCACTTTGAGTTTGTTTTTCTTTGCAAAACCTGTCCTGATACACGAAGAAGTAGAGTCATCAAGTGAACTTCTCCTGACATGCACAGTGGCTGCCACCACCTTATGAGTATTACAAGTGCATGTAAAAAATGTATATATTCATATATATGTATTAATATCTGGCTGTCCGGAAAGTGTCCAGCCAGGTAACTGTTCTTGTTATATTGACAATGGCTGGATTTTTCCGAACAGCCCTCATATGAATTTTCCTTAGAAACATAAGAGAGAATTTATTCTCATTGTAGAAAAACTGGGAAAATACTGAAGAGACAAGTAAATGCAAATTATTTATAATTGCATCAACCAGAGATTAAAAACTATTAACATCTTGATGTACTTTACTCTCCTAGCAAATACTATTTTACACATTTGAGGTCACACTGAATAAACAATTTTATATATGGATTTTTTTCTTTTTTCTTTTTAAAGGGCATTGCTGAGTTGTTCTTTTTTAAGATTTATTTTTTTATTGTTTGAGAGAAGGTGTGTGTGAGAGAGAGAGAGAGAGAGAGAGAGAGAGAGAGAGAGAGAAAGTGAAGAGAGGGCCCAAAGCAGTCTCCATAGCTGTACATCAGTAGTTGTGACATAGTTTTATTTCACACAGGTGGATGCGGGGCCACATAAGGCAGGAACTGAACTGGGGGGGCCTCCCGCATGGGAGGCAAGAACCTTTGCTGCTGAGCCTTCCTGGCAGTTACCAGTTGTGCCGCAGGTCAGTATATGGGTTTGCATGGGCCTGGGCCAAGAATCAAACCCCAGACCTCGCAATTGCAAGGCAAGTGCTCAACTGTTGAGCTATCCTGACCTCGCATATGACCTTTTTTTTTTTTTTTAACTAATGTTATACTGTAGGTAGATTTATTTTCTTACCTCCTCAGGGACGTAAATCTGTTTTAGGTCAATTTAAATTTTGCTTAATAAAGATAAATGTTCACATGATTGGAGAGAAAGGAAGATAGGCTGAGTCATGTTCAGACGTGTCAGTGATTGGCATCAGCCCTTTCTGTGGACATCTACAGCAGGTCATTGGAACCCACAGAAATAAAGCTGTCTGTTCTCAATGCCCAAAATACAGGTCAATTTTATGAGATGAAATTAGCTGTGCTGAGCTGGAAGGTAGTCTGATCCCCTTACAGAATCATCATGTGAGACCTAGAGGGGGAAAGGGAGGGGTCAGAGGCCATGTGACAACCAGAAGACTGACACAGGACAGTCACCTGCCCCGCCTAAGCCCTGCTCTTGACAACTCACATTGGGGAGCTGACTGGGTGTTTAGCTTCCCATTAGTTGTTTTGTTGTCATGTTTATTCATTCCAGCAGTGTGGAAAGCCATGGGTAAGAGATCACCTTGCAGTCCAAATATAAGTAGTCACTGTCTTCTTCAAGTATTCAGATAGAAGTTTGGTGAGGTATTTTCGGGGCTTGCCATAATAAAATGGAACAATTTTTTCTCTTACTGCATTTGAGAGGGGTCAGGTCAAAAGCAAACCTACGCTCGCTCTTCGTTGATTGATGGGCGTGTTTTGCCACTTCATTCACTGTCTGAGGTTTCTTGTACCATGAGGCTGGCTCCTCGGTGAATCTTTGAGTGCCAATCTCCAGACCTGGGGGCAAACAGCGTTCCTGGGCCCAGGAACCTGCCTCTCGGGTCAACAGAGAAACAGTGGTTGCCCTCCGCCATAACTTCCTTCTCTTTAAATTCAGACTCAATGTGTTCACCCTGTGGGCCCTGACTCATTTACAAGGGTGAGGTCTGCAGACGTGTTCATGAGCCAGGGCCCTGGAAAGCGCAGAGCTGCTGGCTGGGCCCTTATTTTCCCGCCAAAGAGAGGCCTTGACTCGTGGCAATGCCTGGAGAACCTGGTGGAAATGTGAGCAGATCTGAGTGGAGGGCGTCTATATCCCCCTAGAAAAGTTCCTCCTGGCAAAAATACAGCCAAAGAAGTGCCCTGGTGCCCATCCCCTGAGCACACTGCTCACACAGACTGCTGCCCTGTGTCAGGGACCACGGGGATGGGGGTGGGGGTTGGTGGGGAATACGCTCATGGGGGCAAGCCTCTGTCCTCAGATTCTCAGCGGTGCCACATCCCAAGCGTGGGATGACCTGTGCTGGTTCTGTGGGGTTCTGGGAGGGATGGGATGGCCCCGGCTTTGGAGTCAGACAGAAATGGGGTCCCAAGGGCAGTTCGGTTTGATTTTGGCTATTTGTCCTTGGGCTTTGTTTTTGCTTCCAAAATCCTTCTGAGTCTGAAGTTGTTGTTTTTCCCTACTATAAAATGTAGTATTATATAAAGTGTGCCAAGCACTTAGCACACAGCCCAGTACATAATACCTGCTAAACACATATGACTTATCATTATTGTTACTGTCATTACTATCATCAGCATCATCATCACTCACAGTGTGAGAGAAGCCTTCACAGTAAAAGAGGTAATCAAGCTCAGTTTTTTGCAAGACATCCAGGGACTGCCAAAGTGCCTGAAGGCAGAAACACATCTGAAGAGAAGAAAGAGTTTTCTCAAAGACTCCAAGATACAAGGGTGGGGTTGGGGGTCATTCCGAGATCAGCAACAGTTGAAATGATTGATTGGAATAAACAGTGGATGAACTGGGGAAGATAGTATTGGCGTTTGGGTCTTTGGAAGAGCTGAGGTATAGCCAGTTGATGGTGATCAAATCCTGAACAAGCTGGAAAGGTATGCTAAGGGAGAGAAATACTGTGCTGGAAATAAGTAGAAGTTACTGGCCAGAGCTCAGTGAGGCTGTGGGGGATAGAATCTGAGTCAGAGCAGACTTGAAATTCTGTGTATCTAAAGAGACCAGGAAGAAGTTACTTGAAGAATAGAGTTAATGCTAAAAGCAGCCAAAAGAAATACAAGTTAGGGGGCTCAGGTTTATCTTTAAGGGCCCTAAGATGGGTTTCTTCCTCCTTACATCCCACAAATGGTCTTTTCGTTCATAGTTCACGGAACAATTGAAAAGTTGCAGTTTAGAAATACATTTGCAAAGGGAAGTCCGGCGGCAGAACTGATTCGCAGCATTCCTGGCAGATTTCAAACATGGATTCTTCTGATGTCTCAGACTGATGGCCATGGCGAGTCTGACTGCCATATAGACAAGAGAACCCGATTCCAGGATCCACTCCCTTGTAGCAAATAACACGTGCAGGTCCAGAATTTCCAGAAGATCTGAAAGGATTGTGGGGGGTTGGGGGAGGGAAATAAAAGAAAGGGAAAGAAAAAGTATATGATTTCTTCTTTGTGGACTACATTCTCTGGTTCTACTTAAGAGAGATTATGATTTAAAAACGTATGCCTTCAATGTTTTTCGGGAAGAATTCTGTTGTGTAATGTAACAGACCCCAGAAACCTTTCATTTAGTCTGAACTTCTGCTGTGAATATAGAGATGAAACAAAGGCTGTGCCTGCCCCTGGGAGACGTGTCCAACGCAGGACCCAGGTGTGAAAATGCCAGAACGGATGTGATGCAGCGACAAGAGTGGGCGCTCCGAGGGGCAGCCTGGTCTGCCTGGGATGGCAGAGCCTTCGTAGGAAGAGGAAGATAAGCCACTGGTGCCATAGTGGAGATGTATTTGCCATATGGTGACCACATTTTTTGAATCAAAAATTGGGATAGATAATCTGACACAAGGTCTGTCGATGGGACAGAATATTTGAAACCATGGCTGTCCAAGGAAAGCCAGGACATATGGCCACCATAACCAATGATTATCATGCAGAGATCGGGCATGGTTCGATGATCCACAGAAACACCAAAGCCAGCATTCAGGCAGATAATTTACATACATGCTTTAGTGCAGATGTGTAAGAACTACGTCCTGACCTTATCTATCAGACGAGGCAGAGGCGAAGGTCCTCGGCAATCCACAGCTCTCCTGTACCAAACCAGGCAGGCCAGAATGGTAGAATGCCAGGGCTGGAAAACCCCAAGTGAGCACCTGGTCTAAGCTTCACCCTGCCCACAAGGTGGGGAAACTGAGGCTCGTTTCCCCAAAGCCTGTGTCCGTCACGGGATGGAGTTGGGGCATCGTCTGAAGCTCCGCTGGTATGGCTCTTTGCAACCCTGAAGGATTTGCAGTTACATCAGAAAAGCCTCTGAACCACGACAAACTCAAATACGAGGGCCTGAGCCGCAGTAAGCTGACATTCAGTAGAGCCGTGTCCCCTTACAAAAACTAGGGTGCCATATTTGAGAGCCTAGAGGTCAGGTATGGCCAGGCTACGGGATAGTGATGAGGCTCCAAGACAAAGATGAGAGTGCCAGGCCATTTAAGATGCACAGGAGGTGGTTGTGACAAAGATGACACCACCAAAGAATGCCAGGAGCCTGGTCCTCTTACAGTTTACTTGAAATTCACCACTGGTGGTAAGGCCCTGCCCCCCAAATAGAAAGAGCATAAGCAAGGGGGTGGGGGTTACTTGTGAGCCCCAGGTCGTCAGAGTGTGGTCTCAGCTGGGCAAGTAGAAAATCCAAAGTCCACGTGTGGACACCCTGATAACCCACTGACCTCTTTCTGATGCAGGAGGAGGATGCGCTCGAGAAATGCATGGCACCAAGTCACACTTAGTCCCTGCACAGCTCCCGGAGAGTAGAGGATGCCTGCCCTGCATGTGAGAAAGGCGGACAGAGAAGCTGCTTTTTAGCGGGGCTGACAAGTATCCGCCAAGAATACTGAGAACAAAAAGCTTTGACAAGGATGCCGGCAACAGCTCAGCAGGTTCAGTGCTTGCCTTATAACTGGAAGGGCTGGGGTTTGATTCCTGGCCCCGGCCCGTGTAATCCCATGTGCCAACTGTGGTGTAACTGATGACTGCCAGGATGGCAGCGAAGGTTGTCACCTCCCATGTGGGAGGCCCCTGGTCCTGTTCCTGCGCTGCCTTGGCCCCACTTCCACCCATGTGAAATGAAACCGTGTCACAACTAATGATATACAACCATGGAGACTGCTCTGGGCCCTCCCCCTTCTCTCTCTCTCTCTCTCTCTCTCTCTCTCTCTCTCTCTCTCTCTCTCTCGCTCTCTCTCTCTCTCACCTTCTCTCAAACAATAAAATAAATCTTTTTAAAAAGTCTGACAGGTATTCTCATTCTACTCTGAGCCCTGGTCGGGGGAATGATCATTAACAAGGACAAAAAGTATGTCCTGCAGTTGGTCTAAGCATCTTTGGAATTCCATAGCAATCCCCCCTCTGGATCCAGAGCGACCTGTGGGCATGCGGTCCAGGCTGGAGACCCCCAGCACCATCATTTCTGTTTCTCTCCTCTGCTTCACTTCACTTCCTTTACTTTTCATTTCTCTCTGTCTGGGCTGACATACAATAATGACTTGAATTAAGTAGAAATTGTTCTTTGTCAAGATGCTGTTAGGATCTGAGACACTCTAGATATATTGATCATTCTTAGCCATTCATCTGTATGTCCACCCATCCACCCATCTACCCATCTGTCTTTCTTACCATCCACCCAGCCTGGCATTTATCCATTCTTCCCTTCAGTTCAGATCAGCAGACATTTCCTGAATCCCATATAAGTGCCAAGGGTCCATGCAGTAGACACTGGCAATGAAGATGAATATGAACTAGACCTTGAATTAGAGATATCACTCACGATCTAGAAGGCAGACTTGTAGTTATATCTTTTTTTATATAACTAAACTGGAGGCCTCACCGCATTGGGAAGGCACTCCCTAGTTCAGCATATGGGTCCCCACAGGCCGGGGCCGGGATTCAATCCTCGGTCCCCAGGGCTTCAAAGCGAGCGCTTAACCCGCTGAGCCATCCTGGCTTCCCCTGTAGATATATCTTGATAAGTGCCACCAGGGCTGGATAAGTGCTTGGTAAGGGCAGCACCTGGAGTGCATTCTTTGCAGTCATTGTGTGAGCTCAAGTTCCCCATCTGAAGGGAGACGGTGGACAGGAAGTATGACGTTGAGGGCTGGGAAGGCGAAGGCACAGAGATATGAGGAACTGCCCACCACTGGGTCTACAGCGGGAAGGGTGAGGTGCAGCATGACAGAGCCAAGGTGGGAGAGCTACAGGGGACAAGTCAGGATGGGAAAGGCGCCGATCACTGTTTAGGGCACACTGTAAATCCAGGATGAGCTCATCGCCAGACCCCTAACTTGAATACTTCTGCCAAGACCCTGTTTCCAAATAAGGTCACATTCAGAGGTACCAGGGATTAGGAGTTACTTATATCTCTTTGGGGGACACAATTCAACCCGCCATATCATTGTATAGATGAGCAAAAGGAGTTTCGGCGCGGTTAGGTGATTGGCTCCACACACAGCCCGTAAGCAGAACAGAAGGCCGGAAGCCAGCTCCTTTGCTTACAGCCTCAGGTCTTTGAGATTCTTGTCTCCGGATGTGACCTTTGGTTTGGAGATGCATGTATAGCACTCAGAGCCAATGGGAACCAAGGATGTGTTAGTTGGAATTTCTGGGAGAGAGAAACATTCTTTCTCTTCTGAGGGAGTGTAGCAGTTATCTACCGCTGCATTAGGATGACTCTCAAAATTATTGGTTTCAAACAACGAACACACAAGTATATTATCTCAGAGTTTCTGCGGGTCAGGAATCAGGCATGGTGCAGCTGGGACTTCTGTTTCAGAACCGCTCACAAGTGGCCATCGGGTACTGGCTGGGCCTGCAGTCATGATAAGGCTGGGCTGGGGAAAGGTCCACTTGCAGGCTCACTGTGGGGTTGTTAGAGGACTTATTCCTCACAGGCTGGTGGACTGAATATGTCCTTTGTTCCTTGTCACATGGGCCTCTCCATGGGGCAGCTCACATCGTGACAGCTTGCTTATTTGGAGTAAGAAGAGCCAGAGATGGTATACAGGGACAAGAGGACAGTCATCATCATCTATCATAACCTAACCATGGACATGACATCTCAACCATTAAGTCACTAAGTCCAGCCCATACACAAGAGGTAGGGGTCACTGTGACCCATCTTGAAGGCTGGTTAGCAGAGGGAGGCGCTGAAGTGAACCTTCCCTTTTCTGTCGTTAGAGAGGTGGGAAGATGTGAGGAGTCACACTAGGATAGCCATTTAGTTCTGCAAAGAGAGAGCTGGAGTTTTGCCAGAAATCGTGGCATAGAGCCTGTGGGTGGCACCAGTATCGAAGGCTACAGAAATAAGAGACTCAGAAGAACCAGGTCCTTGGTGACATAATTGAACCTCTTGATCAAACCTCACCTGAAGCCAAGAAACTTTGAACATCTCAGATAACATTGAGCCAATAAATTTAATCCACAGAAAGTCCTAATAGATGCATAACTCTGCATATAAATAGTCTCCCTGAGATTGTTTGCCTCTTCAGACCTATTGCCAAATGCAACAGTTTTATCATTTATAGTCATTTGCTTGCTGATTGCCCAATGCAACCCTGTTCTATCATTCACTATCATTTGCTTGCAAATGACCCACATCAGCTTTATGAGCTAAACTGGAGTAGCCACCAGCAGCGGCATGGTAGGGTTTTGAGAAACATCCATATTCTCTCTCCAATGGGAGCACTCCTCATATTGTATCAGGAGACCCAAAGTCAAGATTAGGGTAAGGGCTGTCTACACCTGAGCACCCCACCCCCACCGCAAATCCCTGGGCCGATTGCTTTTGCTGTGTTCACAGGTGGGTTTTTAACAAAATTAGTAATGAGCTCTTGCCTCCAAATCCCTTTTCCCTAGTGAGTTCGCTGAGGGGGATCAGCTGGTCTGAGGAGCGCTCATGTGGCCTGTGTTTTCCTCCTGATGTTGAAACTCTACAATCTCCCCGCTTCGCCCTTCTCCCACCTACGAAGACACAGCGCACCCTGAGCCTGCCTCCCTGTCTCCCCAAAGAAGTTCCCAATGGCTCCAGCCCCCATATTCTCTCCCTCTCTCTTCTTCAGACCCCCAGCGGAACTGACAGAGAGGAAGTCAGACTACAACTGTGGAGATGAATTGGGGTTGTGGTCTTTATTAGCCTAAAACCATTAGACATTATTTTTTAATTTAAATGAATTCTGCTTCTTTCCTCTTACCCAATAAACAGTGTCTAATCTATAGGACTCAGGTCAATTTCCTGATAAAAATGACAGGTGACAGAACCACATCTCGACTCTGGGGACTGAGACCTTCCAGGTCAACACTGGCTCCCTTACAACCTGCCTTCATCCTAGACCTATAGATAAGAAAGAACTATTCCCCAGACGGGTAGCACCTGAATCATTAAGGCAGGGTGGAGGGATGGCTGGGAAGGATAATAGGATGGGTGTGAGATTTTTGTTGCTTTCCTATTTTTTTTTTTAGTTTTACTTGTAGAACTTAAATGACTAGATAGTAGTGTTCCCTTTATCTATTTTCAAATTTTAATGAATACTCCTGACAATGATTACCTAATTTCTGTATTTAAAATGACTAGACACATACAGTGTGGAGAAAATTGTGTCTTAATGTGAGGGTATTATGTGGTATCAAATGCTGCGACGGTATAGATTAATCAATAAGCAAATTCAGTCCCCATGAGGCATTGACAAAAATGAGAGCAGGCTCCTCACGCTTCTCCTAGGATGCAAATTTACCGTGAATGGCTCCTTTCTCCTGTTGTTACTTTATTATCCAGGGGAATGGCTTCCTACTGTTAAGAGTGGCCATTGTGGGTCAGCTCGCACATGGTTTTTTCTGGGACTTCTGCTTCTACGTTTAACATGAGAAAGGGGTCATGGGTAAGGTGACCAGACGTCCCGCTTTTGGTGGGACAGTCCCGATTTTTAACAATTTGTCCCATGTCCTGCAGCGTTTTAAAAAAGTCCCAATTTTTGGAAAGAATGCACGACAAGCTAGAGAACAGCGGTAGATAGACCAAATTTTTAATCAAGAACCCCCTCTCCCTGGTCAATGGTGTCCCGCTTTACCAATGTTAAAATCTGGTCACCTTAGTCATGGGGCTCACTCAAACCATTTAGCTCTGGAGAGTGCACAGAAAATAAACACCGAGGCCTGCCACTTGCAACAGCTGTGAAAAGTAGGATCCTCCCCTCTCAGGGGAGTGGGTGCCTGAGGGATCCAGCATCTCAGCTTCCAACGTGACCTGTGCTCTTTAGTGTGGTCATGACGCCTGCTGCACAAGGTACCATGTTGGGTGTTTGCCAGGTGACTCAAACACACGCATTCTGACCCTCACAGCATTGTTGTGTGATGTGGACTAGAGTCCCCAGTGCACCCCAACATTAGCAAACTCACGTTCTGACAGATCCTGTCATGTGTGCAGTGTGTAGTCAAGACCTTAAGCCAAAAAGGCTGGTACTTAAGCTCTACCCCGTTCAATACTCTACCGTCATGCATTCCTTTCCTTTGGGAGTGTTGGCACCAACCCGATCTGTTCTGATAGAGGCAAGGCTCATTGGATTAAGAAAGGCATGGCTTGAACTTCTCCATCTTTTGCTGGAGGTTTGCGAGAAGCAGGCCTGGACCTCCTGAGACGAGGAGGTCCAGGCACAGGTGATAAGTGTCCAGGAGGGGAGGAGGCTAATGAACCCCCACCATCACCCAGAGGGAACGCAGGGAGCCTGGAGGCTCAGGCCTGTTAGCCAGGCTAAAAGAGCATTTCCAGTTATCCCAGGGGAGAGCCATTTAGCTAGGACAATTAGGCCATTGAAACTGACCAGATTTTGTGTTAAAACCAAGGGAATTCCTGGTTCAGCTGACTCCAACTTCCTTCGCCCTGCTGGGTAAAGAAACTGATGAGAGAACATAGGAGAGTCCACTGGCCCTTGGTGACCAGAAAAGGCACGTACAATAAGTTCCTTGAGAGCCCCGTGCGGGGTACACTCATCGCAACTGGGGTGTGTGGGGACGGGTACACAGGGCAGGTAATCGTCATTGAATGCAAAATGCGGAGTAGTTATAATAAAGTTGAAGAGGGAAAGAAGAGGGTCACAGGGTGGCAGAGACTGTGACCACAGGATGGTGTCGATTGCTTTGACGAGGCACATTCAGGCCACTCTAGGGGACCAGCTGGCTGGGGAGGACAGGGGCTAGGATCCGGGTGATGGAGAAGACTGAGGCTGCAGAGCACCAAGGACTCAGCAGGGCAAGGATGTCCGCCAAGTTTTCAGGAAGACAGAGCTCATGTCCGGGGCAGTGATCTCTTTACCACCATTTAAATGTAACTTCAAATGAAAAGTGCATTTGAACTTAAAGAAGATGCCTTTGTGCAGTTCCAGGGCGACCTTTTCAGACCCTCCATGACCCCGATGGAACCACGCCTCCTCTAGGAAGTTGTCTGTGATGTTCTCACCTCCTTCTTCCTCCTCCATCTGTCAGCATCCTCTGGATAATAATGAAGCTGCATTCTGACTTCTGTCTAGAACCTCTCATTTGATGTGACAGTATAGTTGCAGCTCCACTGTGAACTTTTGGGGGACAGTATTCTTGCTGTGGAATTTCCCCAGTTGCCCAACAGATCTTGCTCATAACACTCACCAGCCAAATGTATGGTTCCCGTTGACTGACTCCTTAAAAATGTTAGATGTCCTGTTATAAGAAAAACTATAAACAAGCAAACATTGTCATGATATATTTGAAATCTCATTTTCCTTAACCCAATGCCCTCTCTATTTCTAGCTTAACAATTTTAACTCTTTAGAAATTATCTCTATTTAAATATATCAAAAGTCCTAAACCTCAAGTGTCAGGCTTTCCTTTTTATGTTTCTGAAGGTGATCTGGTTTGTTACTATAACACTCCTGAGTTTAAAGAAAACTTCCGGAATCATTTTCATTTTTTCCTTCATTAAGAGTCTGACGGTCTATTTTTGATCCATTGGACGAATGAAGCAGCCGAGGCAGAAGAGAATAGCGGGGGCGGGGCTGGGACAGTGAGCCGCGGGAGAGGAAGTGAGTCCACGTTACCTAGCATCGGATTTCATGCTTATTTTGCTGTAACACACTGGGGCTTACGTTGTCAGCTCTTCCTGTAAAAACATGTTCAGCGGCATGGATCGCAGAACATGGGAGCCCAGTGAGTGTGGGGGGACAGGCACCCCCATGGGAGCTGAGCAATGTCCTGGTGAAGTGAAGTGCAGAGGCATTTCTCACCCCTTCTGTTTGTTTAAGAAATAAAATCTGTAGCATGGTGTTGTGCTTCCCGTAAATCCCGTTCAAGATGTGCCAAAGGGCCATTCAGGAGAGAGCAGGGATGGTAGAGCCTCCTGTAATTTTTAAATCAAAAGGCATTTACCATAGAATGTTCCACCAGTAAAGACCAAAATAACTGTTGGGAGCAGAGCGCTTCTGAGTAAAGTAGAAACATGGGAAGAAAACTCAAGAGCCAAGTCACCAACTGTTGGTGCTCCAGTTTCAGTGCCATGTACCAGCTTAGAGGAACGTGTGACTAGAGGTGAACATGCTGAGCTGGAGGTGAAGGCCCTGCCCAGAGTCACTGAGCCTTCTGGGGCAGGGGAACGGCTGAGGGTCCTGAGCCCAAAGCGGTCTTTTCTGGCTTTGTTATTCTGTGGAGACGACACCCAGATGAAGTGGTGCAGACTCAGGCTGCGTGGTATGAGGAGGATGTATGTAGATTTGAAGGCATTCCGCCAAGGGATCCAAAAATAATTAAAAGAAGAATGAGATTACCTTTCATGGGCAGATACAAAGACCAACTGTATGTACTTACCCTAAGTGACAACAGAAGGAGACCAGAAACATAATTGAAGGATCATGAAGATCAAAGCGCTGGAGGATTTGCTCTCTCTGGCACAAGGGTCTAGAATTGCACAAATCAGAACAAATGTAGGATGCTAAAATGCAGGTTGCTTAACAAAAACACTCTTTAAAAGAGAAGAAAAGTATTTTCCTAGGAAGAGCTCAGAGTTGAGAGACTGTTCAAAATCTACCCTGGGAATCTGTAAAAGTACACTTGGAAGGGAGGCACCACGTGCGGTCAGCAAAAGACTAACTTAGAGGATTTGCTAAAATAGTTCTTCATCGCTTACCACGGCAATGTCACACACCAGAAAGCTCTGTTTACATTGATTGGCCTAGTGTACATTCCAGAAGCAGAGCTTCAGCAATAGAAACAGGACTTCTAAGGTCTTTGCACCCAGGATAGGATGTAAAGCACCTTTCTGGAAGAAGTTCTGGCATAAACCTTGAACAGAGCATGAGTAGCATTCTGAAAGTGTGAACTTGGAGATAACCAAAGAGGAAAATAAATTCAATTGCCAAAGAAGAAGACCATTTATTATGGTAAAGTCCTATCAAGATAATTCTAGAGTTGATCCCAAGAAAAAGGGTGACCATTAGTGCTTTGTTCAAATGTCTGCATTTTCATTTGTTTCCCACATTCTTTCATGGCAGTGGGAATTTAGCAGTGGACAAGGGAGAAAAAACTCTCTAAGAACTAAACTCCATAATGATGCCTAGAGGGTGACTAGGAATTAAATAAGGGTCAGAAGAGAGCAGCATCTGAGAAGTCGGACACCCAGAGGGATCAGAACCCAGTGCAGAATTCGTTCAGAGGTCCAATATGGTCATGGGACCACCAGTTGCTAGACATGCGAACTCGGTTATTTAGAATCCAGGCCAAGATCCCTGTGAACCATGAGAGGTTTTTGAACAATGTCCCCTCCCCAATAAGGAAAACTCAAATAGAAAAATGGCATGATAAAGTTTGTACTTTAGAGTGGTCATCTGGCTATTGGGTGGAGATTGGATAGAAGGGTAAAATGCTAGAGGTGGGAAGATAAAGTAGGAGTTTGTAGTAGAAGTCCAGAATAGAGGTAATGAGGGCATTGACTATGAGAAGGTTGGAGAATGGTGGATCGGAGAGATTGAGAAGCAATTTAAGTTATTGTAAGGGAAGCATCCAGGGGCCTCGTTGCTTAATTGGATGGGCAGGTTGGTGTTCAGGGAAGACTCAGCAAAGGTATCTGGATTTTTCATTTGGACATTGAGCACACGGCGATGGCATTAATTAGAGAACATTGAAATGGGGTCATGATTCGGGAGTGTGGGGAGATGAAAGTAAAATCAGTGTGATGCTATTGAGTTTGCGGACTCTGTGAAACAGCTAAGTTGCAAAACAGACGTCAGCACGTGAGAGGTCAGCATAGTCTGGAGCACAATGGCTTCCCGAGACCCCAGGGGAAAGACTATGGTCATGATAGTTTGCTGTTGTTTTAGTTCGGCTTTTATTTAAAATTTATTTTATTGTTTTTGACATAGAGAGAAAGAGAGAGAGAGAGAAGAGGGAGGGCCCAGAGCAGTCTCCATAGTTGTACGTCATCCGTTTTTACATAGTTTCATTCCACACAGGTGGGTTCAGGGCTGTGCAGGGCAGGAACTGGGCAGGGGGCCTCCCGCATAGGAAGTATGCCCCAGTAGGAACTTATATGGGAAGCACACCCCAGTTCAGCATATGCGTCTCCTATATGGGAAGCACACCCCAGTTCAGCATATGCGTCTCCTATATGGGAAGCACACCCCAGTTCAGCATATGGGTCCACACAGGCCAGGCTGGGATTCAATCCTTGGACCTCCGGGCTACAAGGCGAGTGTTCAACCTGCTGAGCCATCCCTGCATTCCTGGTCATGATATTTTTTAGTGGCCTATGGCCAACCTTGAGAAGCAGCCATATGGAATGGCTGGTAAAGTAAAACAATCCTAGAAGGCGCCTGAGAAGACGATTTGAAGAGGTCAGAAGAAAGTCAAGCCCCAGCGGCATAGGAGCAGGGACTCTCTTATGGATCAGGCTTTGCTGAAACGGAGACGAATCAGACAAACTTGGCCCTTAGAAGCCAGGAAGACGTCTGAGTGCAAGTACCATGGGAGCTGTCTCTTGAAGGCTGAAGAGACATTTGCTGGAAAAAGGAGAAGTCACATCAATCACGAGGGACTAAATGGGCTAAATCAGAGCTGTGGCCCAACATGACTTGTGTGAAGAAAGAGAAGCCATTGCGTGTGCATGTGTGGCAGTGAGAGGCTATTATCTGTCAGGCATGCTATTGGGCCCTGGAGTTCCAGTAATGATGCGAATCACTTTAGTATACCCTCCCCTGATTTTGTGTGCTTCTATGGTTTCATTTTAATCAGCTTTTCTTTGTGAAGAGGGTCGCATCCCCAACTCTGTTTGGGAGAATGCAGAAACTAGGAATCTAAGAGTTTCAAAGACCTGCCTCAGCTCACAGCGCTTGCTACATGGTAGACAGCAAATTGAACCTGCAACTTCTAATCCTTCATCCAAAGGGACGTGCACACATATCATGCAGTTCCCACGATGAATGGGACCCTATCTGTGCCCTGAGGAACCTTCTGGTCTCAGAGAGGCGATCTCAGAAAATAAGCAGGTATGCCCACCCGCTTCTCTCTTGCTTAGGGCACACCTGTGAGTTTCCGTCAGTAAGTCCTCACGTTTGAATGGTGTAACTCTGCTCGGGGAAGAAAACCAAAAAGTTCTGAGAAATGGTGAAGTCATCGAGAAACTGACTCCTCCTTTGATGGTCAATGGTTTCCAGTGTGTTTACTTCTCTCTTGGCACCACAGCAGTGAAAAAGAGGCTTCCAACCCCAACCAGAGGTGGCTGGGAGATCCTGGCAGGGTGGAGTGCCCTGGCAGGACTCCACCAAGGAGCGGGTAGGAATGAAGTGGTGAAAAAGACCAGTCTGGATGATTGCCATAATTGCTTTCTGGAAAACAACACATCTAATTCCCAGTAAAATGTCATTAGAATTTGCCAGGTCCTCTGATGGGGAAAATAAAATGCCCTTCCTAGACATTTCTCATGCTCTGTAGTTTCCAGAGAGTCCAAAGACTCTGCAAAGAAAGATAACGCGGCGACACAATTTTGGAACCGATGTTAATTTCCCAGCTTTGTCAAATGCCTAAACAAACAATAAACTGAAAAACACACTGTTTTTTTGTTGTTGTTGTTTTTAATTTCTATGGGAATAATTGGTCCCACGGTCACTCAGCCTGGGTTTAGTCCTGCCACTTACTTAAGGTCACAAAGTCCTGATTTTGCCCTCTTTAAAATGAGGCTGGGGAAGCCGGGATGGCTCAGTGGGTTAAGCGCTCACTTTGCAGCCCTGGGGACTGAGGATCGAGTCCCGGCCCCGGCCCATGCGGAACCATATGCTGAACTGGGAGCTCCCCTAGTTCAGTTCTCTCTCTGTCTCTGTCTCTCTCCTCTCTCTCTCTCTCTCTATCTCTCTCTCTCTGTCAAAAACAATAAAATACCGGTAAATAAATAAATCTTTAAGAAAATAAAAAAAATAAAAATAAAATGGGGCTAATCCTACGCCTGTCCTCATAGGTTTGTCAGGAGTTTTCTACCTGTCATCCAGGTGACACACTCAGCCTTGTGCAGGG
This sequence comes from Craseonycteris thonglongyai, assembly GCA_004027555.1. NCBI lineage: Eukaryota > Metazoa > Chordata > Mammalia > Chiroptera > Craseonycteridae > Craseonycteris > Craseonycteris thonglongyai. The sequence goes on from PVKE010003930.1 coordinate 35,676, forward strand.
CATGATGCTTGTCAGCAATGACCATGACGTAACACTCACAGTTTCTCTTCTTCTTTAAGCAGGTGGATCACAACTGAGCTGTTTGACTTCAGTGACTCTCCTCTCTTCTGTGTAATTGCCTCCTAACAGAACTGATTGACTGGCTATGACTGGAGATCACTTTCCAAGGTGGTTTTGTGTCCCCATAAAGAGCGACAAAGGCTCGGGAGTCATTTCTAGTGCTGCTTAAATGGCCATGGCCTTGAACTTGGAAGGGAGAGGCCTAGCTAGTGGAGCTACCCAGGGTTGAAATGTGCTGCAAGGAGACTCAACTCCTTTCTTGTGACAATGGAAATCATCTCAATTCATTTTCTTCCTGGTCGGACAGGGACATCTTTTCAATAGAGAGCAAATCTTAAGGGACTCCATTGACCTAGGCAGTCATATGTATGAAGTAAATGGATAAAAAATGATATTCATCTTCAGTGTATAACAGTGTTTCCTTCGGCAGCACCTAAACTTAGGGGCGGGACGCGGTTGAAGCAACAGTGGCACCTCCGACAGATGTGTGACCTGTGTTGTAGCTAACAATTATTGGGTCTATGGTGAAATAAAATAAACACCAACACAAGTTTTGACACCAAGATAATAAATTATAAATTATGGGAGTCTACGCCACGGAGGCTCTTGTAAACAACAGGCTGGTCTCTTAGCAACAGGCCAAGGAGAGCGGGTTGTTGATAGCAGTGGAGCAGACAGTATTATTTTGCAGAGTACTATCTGGGACAAGGAACCACATTTTAACATGTACATGAGTCCCCTTCTCTGACCGACCCTTCTTTCTCCACTGAACAGCCTGGGACAAGGACCAGAAGCTGTCCTAGGATTTTGTCACCACCAACCCAGGGCCTCAGGCCCCAAGGAGAAGACAAAAGAGATACTGGCAGTATGAATCAGAGGCTGGAGGGAGGCTGCCCTATGTACAAGTGACAGAATCAGAATCAGAATAAATGCGTGTTCTCAGTTGACATTGTCTGAAAGTATAACTCTAAATGGGGACTCCTTTTATCCTGTCCCCAGCTCTGCTGGCTCTTACAGATTCACGTAGAGTGGTGGTCGTGAAGGAATTTAGACAAGACTTTGACAATGTGCCAAAATGGTTTATTTTTCAATGTTGTTCCCGAAAGCGTTAGAATATTAAGGTGGAATCAATGTTGGAAGAGCAGAGGGGTGTGGTCATGAAGGCAATGAGGGAATGGGAGTGGGGTGGGGGGTGGAGTTGCAGACTTTAATTAACAGAGACAGTTGGGGTTAGAGGACTGAGTTACCTGGAAGCATTTCTAAAAGGCTGTGTGTGTTTGCATGAGCGTGCCCCTGCTCTGCTCTTGCTTGCTTCTCAATTACAGGGCATTTTCAGGGTGTGGGTGGAGAGAGGTTTTCTTTAATTAATTAGAGGTTTACCTGGAGAATCTTCCCTCAGTGGTTTAGACTAGGTCTCCCCAGCCTCCAATTCATGGCCTGTTGGTAACAGGGCAGCATAGCAGGAGGTGAGCAGTGGGTGAGTGAACCAAGCTTCATCTGTATTTACAGCCGCTGCCCATTGCTCCCATTACCACTGAGCTCCGCCTCCTGTCAGATCAGTGGTGGCATTCAATTCTCACAGGAGCGTGAACCCTATTGTGAGCTGTACATGCAGGGATCTAGACTGCAGGCTCCTTATGAGAATCCAATGCCTGATGATCTGAGGTGGAGCTGAGATGGTGATGCCAGCACTGGGGAGTGGCTGCAAATACAGATGAACGTGAGCAGAGAGGTTTGACTGCACAGAGACCATCATAAATCAGTTGCTTGCAGACTCATATCAAACCCTATTAGTGAGTGGCAAGTGACACTTAAGTTATATCTGGTGGCAGGCTTCATAGTAGTGTAGTGGCAAGTGAGTTGATATACTTCAGTTGTACAGATGCATCTGGTGGCAGGATTTAAGTCAGAATCTGACACTTATTTTAGTCTGTGCATGGCCCGCCCTTTATTTTATTTACAACTTCTGTCTGCACATCTTTCCCACACTCCACATTGGTCTTAGTCACAGGTTTGGTAAGCCCACAAGCTAACCCTAGCCAAAATGAGTAAAAAACAAACATCACTGAGTTGTCTAATTATTTCATTTTATGCATTACAATGTAATCATAATAGAAATAAAGTGCACAATAAATGTAATGCACTTGAATCATCCCCAGAACTATTTCTCCCCATCCACCACCCCCACCCCAGGTCCACGGAAAAATTGTGTTTCATGAAACTGGCCCCTGGTGCCAAAAAGGTTGGGGACCACTGGTTTGGAACATCACTTGCCCACATGTAAGGACAAGATTCAAAGAGGTCTCATAGAGTAGAATCTTTCAAAAAAAAACCAAAATCCTTGGATTCTTAGTAGCAAAGGGCCTCTCTCTGTGATAGAAATAGCTGTCTCTGCATCATCCAGACCACAGAGCGATTGACCTGCCATGCCAACTAAGAGTGTTAAGAAAATACCAATCCCCCAATTGTACTAGGGTCACCTGCATCTCCCACCATAACACCGACTTCACGCATTTTGTATTTTATAATAAAAGTGGTTGTCTAAACTACGCCAGCTTTGGATTTATTCGGCGTGTCATTGTAACCTTTTTATACATATAAATGTATTATTCACAAAGAAAGAGCGACTCTTCTGCGGCTCCCCAGGGCCTCACGGTTGTTTGGATTCCTCTGGTGTCATGAAAGGGGGTTTGGAGACTTCCGAAGTGATGAGCTCCCATCCAGAGGCCTCCGAATATATTTGTGCTGAGAAGCTAGTCTGCTGAGACGGGGTTTTATGTGGGGTCGTGTCCTGGCCCCACGGGAGAGGGGTTTGGGTTTGTGAGACGCCCATCAAGCCCCCTGGAGATGAGCCTGTTCACATGGGTGCCTCTGGGGCCCACAGCTTCTCCAACAGGGAAGGTAGCAGCGTCTCATTCTGCAGGTGGCACAGCAGGGACGGGCATGTTCAGCTACCCTTCCCAAGGTCAGGGCCTGGGTCCAGAGTCCCCAAGCGACTTCACACGCCATGCTGTCTCCACCCCAGTGGCCTGCCCTGCACACAGGCCATGGCCAGGTTCCCTGCACCAGGCTGTCTTGCTTTTGTTACCTGTTTTATTTTCTTTTTAATCACAAATGAAAGACAGCGTAATACATTACCGTGAAAAATCAACAATACACAAGATAAGAAGTTGTGAGACAAACTCTCCCCTTGTCTTCTATTGTCGCCCCGAAAAATGTATTCCCCACCCCACCCCACCTTGACTAAGTCCACCTTTTTAGAACTGAATTTTATTCTCTCTGAGGGATTGTTTCTATAACAAAAGAATAAGCTTGCTTTTCCTCTTTCAGTTATTTATAGTTGGTGTGTTTTAACGAAAGAAAAAGTAGCCAATGCCTTTGGTGTGTTTTTGTCTGACTTATCTTACCATCCTATTGTGAGAATGCTGAGCTCTTTGAATCGTACCTCCCCCACACCCTCCACTCTGACTCTGAGTCACCAAGTTGAACTTGACCAGAGCCCACTGACCCTGAATCCATGGAAGCTGGAGTCTGACTTCATCCCTGGGCACAGAAGCAATTCTAGCAATTTCTGATCTTTGCCGAATGAAACCTCCCCTCCGCTCCTGGCTGGATCAGAAACCTGAATTTTCATAAGATCTTGAAAGTGACTTGTCTGCACGACAGTGTTTGAGAAACCCTGCGTGGAGTGGGGCTCCTTCAGAGACAAGCCACGGAACGACTGACGAGGCATCAACCTCAGACATGTAGCCCAGGCCCCTAAAACTCCCCAGAAACGTACCCCTGCATGGCTGTCCACCAGACCCCAGCTGCTGGAAGACAGCTGAGAACCATTTCTCCTCGGAAGGACTGGCTTCAGCCAAGCTACTGCAAAGCTGCCGGGACCGTTTCCCACCTTGTGAACCCCCGAGATGGCCTGAGTGATGTTACCTTGCGCTGGGCGAGTCCTGGGGCACAGCCCAGGCAGAGAGCGAGGCCCAGCCGTTTCCTGTCCCGTTGGCTTTCTCTGGGCGCTGGGTCGCTCCCAGGGCCCACATTCCGCCTGGCCCTGTGCACGCTCCTCGTTGGAACGCAGCACCCCCAGGCTCCCTGGTCCCACAATGCAGCGCTTGGGCTGGCACGCGTTCAGCTGAACACTAAATGCTTGGCTCCATTTCAACACGGCTGCCAAGATTTGGCAACCAGAGAGTTGCAGGAAAGCAGCAGGCTGCTAAACCCTTTCACATTTTTAATTAGATCCACACACCCATGTCTTTGAGCTATCATAAATATACAGATGACACAGAGAGTATTATTTGGGGTTAAAAAAAAAAAGGGGGAAGTAAACCCTCTCCAATGATATGCCTTCCCTTACTCAAATGGTTTACCTATCATTAGAGTGAGGGCCGGACAGGGAAGGGGAGCCTTGGAGTGATGTTTGCGTAAGTAAAACTAGGTCTCAGGAGACTCTCCCCAGGTTCTGAAAAGCACTGGCCTCAGGCCGCCTTGCTGTCATCCTTAAAGAACGTCGCCAGAAGAGGGCATTCTTGGCAGCTGCTCAGCGTCCTGCAGCCAGGCCGGAACTGCAGGGTGGTGCCTTAGGAGAACCCTTCCCCTGCGCCCCCCACACACACCTTCGCTTGCTGGTGACCTTCCCATCCCACAGTGCTGGGCTGGGAGGTTGACTCCTCTGCCCTGAGAAGAGGTCACTTTGACAGGCAGTGTTTTCATAGTTTTGTCACTTGATCTCCTTCTCTGTCTTGTCTTTGGGAGTCCTGCCCTGTGAAAGCGTTCCAGCCACTTCCTGTATCTTCTCAATCTCTTGCCACAAGAAACACTCAGTCAGCTTCTGCCACTCAGAACCGTGCCCCGCCCACTCTCAGCTCCGGGGTGATGTGGCCCGTGGGGGAGGGGTGAGAAATGTCAAAGCGCGGGTCCTACAGTCCCGGGCTCAGATGCAGGCTCCGCCCTCTGGCTCTGGGCATGTGATTTCAAAGCTCTTCACCTGGGCCTTTGCACCTGAACGACCCGGTCATTTCTGACCTCCTAGATTGGCTCTGGGGGGATCTGTGACGTCATAAGCCCCAGAATGTTTATCATATAATTTATAAACACGCATGACAGCACAGGGGACTTTCAGAGTCTCAGCTGACAAATAACAGCGGCATCGATTGGTGGGTTCTCCTGAGAATTCTGTGCCTCACCAGCCCTCTCCTCCTACCAAAGATGCTCACGCTTCTCAGACAACTGGCTCGAACGTGTCTGTCGCAAGCTGGAGGTGACCGGGTCTGGGCTGTGGCCTCTGCATTCATTTGTGTGCATGTCCTTCCTTTTGAAACATGTGAAGAAGGAAATGAAACACTTGAAGTGCCGTCCCATCTGCGAAGTCCATAAATAGAGCCGTGGCGGCCAGCATGGGGTCTCCTCATGAAGGCGGCCCACTCACAGGCTTTGTCGTCTGTTTATCACAAGCTCCTTGCACATCAGCCTGGTGTCCCGAGGACACCACAGCCCTCGGGCCCCTTCAGCAGCATTTGGTCATGTCCCTTGTCCTTTGAATTAGTTGTTTTTTTACCATGTGGCTTGAAAAATTACCTTTTTCTTTCTTTTCTTTTTTTTTTATGGCAACATTTCTTTTGTACTTTTACTGCAAATAGGACAGCGGGACCCACTGGGATGCCTGGGTGCAGTTCGACGGGCTGGAGATAGTTCTAGGCCCAGTGTGGGCCTTTCAGCACATGCAAGGCTGAGAACGGACAGTGGCTGGCAGGCCTTGGCATTCTCGTTGTCGCCTGCAACCCCATGCAGCCCTGCCCCCAGTACCACTGTCCTTGTCCCCACACCACCAGCTGTGGGGACTCCCCTTTAATCAGGAGAGGAAGGATGCAAGCAACACACTCACACGCACATGGACACACACACACACACACACAGGCCCACACACGCAGTGGACTCACACACACAGAAAACAGAGCGCTGTGCAAGGAAGCTTTCACCTGGAAGAGGAGAGGGCAGGGACAGAGCAGCTGGGGGGTCCAGGGACCCCCACGAATGAATCTCCAGGACCCTCATCAGTTCCAATGGGGAGAACAGTGCTCCTCATTATTAGGTATTAATGTAAGAAGAGGCAGCTCATTTCCATAAAAGCAAAACAGAGTAGAATCTGGATAATGTCCTTCCTGGAGCAAAAGGTGTCATGCTGGTCAGCCCTGTTCTGTGAGATGTCACTGGCTGCTACCCACATGTCATTCCCACCCATCACTGAGGACACTGCAACCCTGACACTTCCTACGCCTTGGTGGTGTGGGCGTGCTGGAGCGTATGAATGAATGCATGCAGTTAATGTGTTTAAGGCTGTATGCGTCTGCATGGGCTACTGTAACGAAGTCCCACAGGCTGGTGGCTTAAACAACAGACATTTATTTTCCAATATTTCTGGAGTCCACAGACCAAGATCAAAGTTCTGGCTTATTTGGTTTCTGTTGAGAGCTTTCTTCCTGGTTTGTAGATGAACACCATCTCACTATGTCCTCCATGGCCTCTCCTTGGGTGCATGCATGGGAGGAGGGAGAAGAGAGGAGAGACAGAGAGAGAGAGAGAGAGAGAGAGAGAGAGAGAGAGAGAGAGAGAGAGAGAGAGAGAGAACGCTCTTAGTAGTGTCTCCTTATAAGAACCCTAATTCCATAGGCTCAGGGTTCTACGCTTATGGCCTTATTTAATGCTAATTGCCTCCTTAGAGGTCTCATCTCAAATCACAGCCATATTGGGACCTAGGGCTTTCACATATACATTTTAGGAGGACACAAAGGTATTTCTTGTGCTATGGGAAGGACATGGAGTCAGGTTGGGATTCCACTCTCACTCAGCTGCCTACTAGCTGTGTGACTCCATGCAAGCCAACTAACCTCTCTGAGCTTTGTTTTCCACTTTGGAAAAATGGCGACTGAGACGTGCTTTCCCCAGAATGTGATTATGAAGAACAGATAAATGCCAGGCCCAGGGAAGTAGTCACAAAATGGAAGCAGCTGTGGTGGTCATTGGTATTGTTATTTGGTATTATTATTTACTAACATCATCAGACAGCCTTGTCTGAAATGCTGGCTGAGAGCTTTGCCTCACACATATTCTCTGTCCTTCCTGCTTTATCGCCAGTACTCACTGGAGTCACTGAGGCAAAGAGGAAGTGTGATAGTATGTGACAGTGTCTCCCATGGGGTCCACAGTGAACAAGCCTGCTGCGTGTGGCTGGATGTGATTTAGGATGCAGACTGGATTCGTGTCCACAGTGTGTGTTTGTTCTGGGACCCAGGCTGAAGTGGGCTGGCCACCCCAAGCACATTAGGACATACATTCCGAGAAAGGCAGGCCCATCTAATGTGTCTGACGGTGTCATGCTGACACAGGATAGTTAATAAGAAGTTAGTTCATCAGGAAAGTCCTTGGTAGCCATAGTGACCTTATTAAAACAAGAATGTAGTGAGCACCAAAGCCAGGTCAACTGGACATTATTAGCAAGATGACCAGGGTCAACACTCTCTAGGCTTCCTGGCTCCTCCCCCAGGCAGAACAGATTCATGCCCCTAGGAAGTAAAACTTGCAGGAAGATTAACATACGGGTTCCAATACCTGTACCCCAGCATGTAGACATCACCTATATAAGAAGTAGTTTGGGTCTTAGCGGTGGACATTCCATTTTCGGGTGCCCCCTCTCATTAGAATGCTTTGTCTTTCCTTTCAAATAAACTTCGCTGCTTAAATCTTTCCACTCGGGTCCGCGTCCTCATTCTTTGAATGCACGAGACCATGAACGCAGGACACACACCATGATTTCTACGTTAATGCCCACTGACATTCTAGCGGCTAAGCCAAGTCACAGCCAAGCCCAAAGTCAGAAAGCGAGCAAGTGAGCTCCGTGCACGGTGGTGTGGATGGAGTGGGAAGTCCAGCTGAATGATAACCGGACCATGAGGAGTCCCCTGCTAACCACGACAAACAGAAAGCCAGCATAGCAACTACAGCTACGCCTCTGTGGTCTCCAGGCCTGCACATCCCCGGTAGGGCCTTTCTAGTGACTTACAGCCCACATCCATTTCGATGGGTCAAGTGTCCGTTCTGATTGATCAAGGGGTTCACGCCTCACTGACTTCAGAATATATTGATTCTCACCCTTGATTCTTAGCATCCGACATGATACCAGAAAACACCAACTTCTTAGGGCCTGCAGCCGCCAGCACCAATGAAACTCTACCCGGAACCCTCACAGTTCTGAGGGCCTAGCCCTGCTTCAACTGGGGCATGGGCACAGGTCTCGGAGCCTAGAATGTGGGGAGGAGAATCATGGCTCTGACACTTCTTAAATGTGTGAGCTTGGGCAGGCAACGTGGCCTCGTTGAACCTCAGGTCTTTAGCTGGGACGCGCATGGCCTACTGTGAAATGCTAATTACTCGATGCGTCTGAATCAGCTGACCCAGGGCCTAATTTAGAACATGTACTCCCTAAATGAATGCTCTCATTCTTCTGTTTTGTGATTAAAATGAACACTATGAAACTGTCAAAAAAAGTAATCAAATGTTGCCAATTTCATACCGTTCAGCCTAATGGATTATAAAACCATTAGGGGCAAATGTGATTTCTTAACCCTGTTCCTGCCACCTGAGTGTTGGGTGAATGTGGAGCATTGGAGCAGAAACACGCACTAGTCTTGGTTTGTTTCCAGTTGTCAGGAAGGAGTGACGGGATTGCTGGACGGTGCAGAAGCAGGGAGGCCAGACCAATGAGTCTGCAATTCACCTGTTTGCCTTCCGCCATGATTGAAAGTGCTACATGGAAGCAAGGGTGTCAGGATGGGCCCGAGTTGTGCTGAGGGGGTGGGGGTGGGCCACAGGAGGAAAATCTCTGCCCATTTCATGGTGTGAGAACAAGATTGTGTGTTTCAGAATCAAGCAGCTATGGAGGTTTGAATCCCAGCTCTTCCAAAAACAAGTACGAAGTTTGAGGCAAGTCACAAATTCCTCTGAGCTTCCCAGCTATCAAACTAGGATCATTCTCCTAAAAACATTGCTGCCATTGTGGAGGTGGTCTAGATAACACCTCCTCTGCAGTACAGAGCCCACTTCTCATCCGACGCTCAGCCAACTTAGTGACCCATCACTGTCCTTTTTGGTCCAGAATAGTCCTCACACTGAGACTCAGAGGAGTGAATATTAAAGAGCAACAGAATTCAGTGTCTAGACCCTCCCGGTACAGACATTAAAACCGCACCAGAGGGCCTTGCTGGGAAGCTAGTTGTCTTTCCCAGCACAAGCCACTTAATTCCCCACACTGGTGCTGGAACAGTCAGGAAGTTAGCTGCAGCCCTGCCCCCTGGGCACCACACAAATAGCACAGGCAGATGCAAGCAGGGGCGGTATCTGGGGAGATCCAGGGAGAAAGTCAGATATACACTGATGACTATTATTATACATGAAAATTAACATGTCTTACCTCTTTTCATCAAAGAACAGAAGGTCTCAAACGAACCTCAGGATCCAAAATAGATCATCTCTAACATAGGACTAAGGTGACAGGATTAGCATGATCTTTCTTCACTTTTAGACAGAAGAAAGCATTTCACAAATACTTATTGAGCACCTACTCTGTGCCCAGCAATAAACCAGGCACAGGGGAAACAGTCAAGGTCTCTGACTCCCAGAGCCGTCTTCAGTGTCAGCGCCTACACGGGGGAAAGGAGAGCCGATCCCAGCAGGGCACTGTCTTCCCCTGTGGAATGAAGGCACAGGAGGATGCGCAGTGGGCTGGGAACGCCGACGACCAATGACAGTACAACCAAAGCCTGGCGCCAATTAGATGTCTGTTACTTCTCCAGCAATTCATCAATCATTAAGCTTCAACTGTGAATTCCCTGTTGTTCTAGAAATTGCCCACTGTAGAAACAAAATATAAAATCTCTCTCTTCCTCTCCAGAGTTGGGAATCCAGCTCAAAAGATTGGCTTCACACAAGTGCAAAAGCCACAGAGAAGGCAAGGCAATGTTGTCTTCATTTCATTTCATTTTAGACATAGCCCACCTCTTCAGATAGCCAATGATGAGAGAATTATTTGAGAGACGCACGTGCCCTGCATTAAACAATGAACTAATGGCCCAGAATGGAAGTGAAATATCTAGAAAAGGAGGAGGAGAGACAGCAGCAGTCACCACGGGGCTTTTATTATGACTCCAGCTGAGCACCAGCTTGCCCCTGAGTCTCCTGGCAGCCAAAGGGAACATAGCGTCAACTATAAACTGTGTTTTCATTTACTTTTTTTTCTTTTTGACAGAGAGAGAGAGAGAGAGAGAGAGAGAGAGAGAGAGAGAGAGATACAGAGACAGAGACAGAGAGAGAACTGAACTGGGGGAGCTCCCAGTTCAGCATATGGTTCCGCACGGGCCGGGGCCGGGATTTGATTCCCGGTCCCTGGAGCTGCAAAGTGAGTGCTTAACCCATTGAGCCATCCTGGCTTCCCCTTCATTTACTTTTTTTAGAGAAAAGAGGATGCACACCAAATCCTCTGGGACACTTGTTAGTATCATGGACAATGTCCATGAACAAAAGATCAAAAATGTAAATGATGTCTAGGTCTAATCCTTTGCATGCATGGGTGACTCGCCCCTATCACCTCGTCTTAATTTACCCTGTGGATCCTCTTCTTTGTTGATAACTTTCGATATTTTGCTCATCATGAATTTTTTTTCCAGGAATTTTTAATTTTCAATTATACTGGATTGTTCAGGAAATATTTGTGTCTTTAAAAAGACCAAGTACACTCATGTGACACAACACTATAGAATCTGATTATGATCTTGAGCACGGTGTCTGTTTTGCTGTCACTCTATTAGAGTTGTTCTGCATTGTGCAGGGAAAATACACCAAATGTGTCTACTTGAATTTAACCCCAGGATAGTTATTTTTATAAATTACATAATGTTTGATTGTTAATATTTCTTTCATGAAGAGTTGGCACTTATATTCGTCTACTGCCTTGAAATAATTCACTCTGAGCGAAAGCCAATACGACACTCAGTGTTGTGATTACAGACCTTGTCATAAGCTCCAACACCACGTTTACTAAGAGGCTGAGTACTTGAAATACCAACTGAGGCTACAAGGCAGGAGTTGATAAATTTCACTACCAGCAATGCTTATTACCCAGCCTGAAAAAATAGAGCTTTTAAGATCATAAATCCAAATTTTTTCTTAGAATCTGCAAGTATCCACTCAAAACTGACACCGATCCTTTCGCCTCTCCCTGCCAATAAAAACCTCATTTACTTATCAGGATCCCACACAAGTGGCTGGGAGTAAGTTGAGAAATTCCTAAAGAATCTTAATTATGAATTTGCTTCTGAAGTATCTTCAGGCATGAATCCTTAGAACTACATACACCCGCGGTCCCTTCTGAGTCCCCTCCTTGACTTTCCATTGATCAGATATCTCTCCCATTACTGACCCCTTAGCCGGAACTAAAGAAGACATCTGAAATAACCAGGCTGTCTTCCTCCCGGGTTGATTACTGACAGCCACAGACCTTTCTTTGATGCTCCTAGAAGATGGAAAAAAGGCATAATTAGTTGGTGTTTTAATATGTGTGGTATGTTCCACTTTCTCTAATTCTTTCTGAGCTAAGGTTTGAATTGTAGAGTCAAGGCAGCTTTTGGAGGGAGTGATTATATGTTTCAGAGGTCAGAAGCTGACCTTTTGCTGTGAAAGTGCCTGAAGGTGAAATTGAACCAAGTTCAAAGAGATGTCTAATTGACTGCTCTTGATCTAACTTCCTTGAGAATTGGTGCCCTTGGAATATTTAGCTGCTGCCTCAGGGTGTCCGGAGTGGCCCTCAAGAGATGGTCTTTGGAACGCCACAGAATAGTACCTCTCTTTTGGGACAAGATAGTTTCTAGGGTCCTTCCTGAACCCAGCTCATGTATTTATTAAACAACAAATATGTATTGGGCACCTACTTATTGTGTGCCAAGCAACATTTTTCCATGGTAGTTGTGTTTAAATTCTTTTTCCATGGGACCAGTGCTGAATAACATTTGAAGAAGCTATTTATTCTTCCTCTCTGGTTTCCAAACTTATTTTTTATTGCAGTTTTCCCTCTCAGTCTTTGCTCCATTTGAGATAGTCCTCTCTCTAGTCTTAGAATTCGGCCTTCTCATATGAGCTCGTACTATGCCTACTTCCCAAAACTTACCTTCTCTTTTCCAACCTCTCCTATTCTCTCAGTATCCACTCCTTGAGGAGTGGCTTATCTATGTTGGTAGATATTTTTCTTGTCTCTTGACTTGATTCCCATGATTCTTCTTGAGAGTCAAAAGTGGCACATAGGACCTTGAGCTTATTTTTAATCATCTACTTTTATTTTACCCCATTGAATTGCAGATTCCTAGAGAGTAGGAATTCTTTCTCTTTTTTCCTTCTCTTGTCTTTTCTTCCTCTCCTCTTCTTTCCTTTCTTTTCCTTCCCTTCTCTGTCTCTGTCTCTGTCTCTCTCTCTCTCTTTCTCTCTCTCTTTCTCTCTCTCTTTTTGTATTCTCCCAAGGCTTTGATAAAGAGCATTAGTCAGCTTATACTAGGTCATGCTGAAGTAAACAACACCCAAATCTCATGACTTTACTGCAACAAAGGTTCACTTTTTGTTCATTTTTATCTCAATTGTGGGTCAACTGCAGCACTCCTCGTTTGTCTTCTTTGGCCTGAAACCAAAGCCAAATGGGAAGTTCATCTTCTTTAGATGGAGTGGGGCAGGGTGATGAAGGAACCATGCGAGTCTCAGAACCTCTGCTGGAAAGCGACACATGTCAGTCCCACTTTCATCTTATTGGTTAAAGTGTGTCATGCGGCCAAACGTGGTTTCAGTGGGATTGAGAAGCCCATGTTCTCACAGGATGAGACATTGAACAACCCACAGCGACAGACAGGGACAGGGAAGGACAGCAAATATTTGACCATATTATTTCAGTTTAGCACATTTATACATCAGAGGTCCTCGGAGAATGTTATTTATATGAAGAAAAGTTATATCAGTGTGAATAATCCTCTGAAACCCGTAATCTAATATTGTGATATCTTGATAGCACTTAAGACATTACTCACTTAATTATAAAATGTACTCTTAATGAAGAACCACCAGTGTGATTTCTCTCAGCTCTAGGTACCAAAAGTAAGTGTTCTTCTATCCCAACATTTCTCCATGAAACTGCCCCTAATTTCATTGGCTACTAGGCAGCTCAAGCCTAACAGCTCCCCTTGCTGAATTATTCAGAAATTTATGGCAACCTTTTGCAGAATTGACCTCGTGCCTGGCATCATCTAACTTCACTTTCATTTTTACTTACTCAGCTGTAACTTTATCATGCTATATTTTCCATAAGAGACCCTAAAAAAGGTGGATTATACACAAGTAAGCTTATCTTAGATATACCCTTTGAGACTGTTTGAAGCTGTGTGCCCACTGCACTTCATTGTATTCTTGCTTAATGTTTTAGCTCTGCCTTCAGGAATAAATGAAAACACATGTGCAAGACAAATCACTCCTTGTCTTTCCAAATATGCCATGAACTGCCTGATCAAAGGAAATGAGAGAAGCCACTTTTCAGACAGGGCCCCAGGGGTCCCTGAACCAAACCAGTCTCTCTGGTGCTGGGAAGGACAGATCTCCCATGTCTGTGCCGGGTCCCCAAGGCGCCTGCCGGACCCAGCACCTTTGCCCTCATCATCAAGGAAAGGAAACGTAGACACAATCCTTTGTGTCTGGTGGCACTGTGGGAAAGAATATCACAGACAGACACTCTACCCCCCGGGAGGCGCCTCCTCCACCTAACAGGGAAGCAGATAAATTGCAGATACCCAGTGGCTGTATCTCTAGCACAAGTCAGTTTGACTGTCTGGACACATGGCTGGGCTGCTCTCCACACATAGGGCAAGAGCAATTTCATTCCTCAGGTGTGGCTCCCAAAGAGACTAGTCATCACGCTAGGCTGACCAGTTCACGTACCTTTATGAGTTCTGTGTATGTCTTGTGACTATGTCTGCATTCAAGGCTGGTTCACTGACTTGGTCTGTGAGCCTCCACACACTGTCTCAGGCCTCATTCTCTGTCTCTTGCTCTTCTGCCCCTATATCCACCCTCAACCAACATCTAGAGTATTCTTGGCTTCTTACATTCTGTGTACTCTGGTTCCAGCTTGCATCTTTTCAATTACTGTTTCTTTGGCCAATGATGCCATTCTTCTGCCTTTAAAATGATGATGATGATGAGGATGATGATGGTGATGATGATAATGATGATGGCGATGATGGTGATGGTGATGATGATAGTGATGATGAGTCCTAGCTAAGTCCTATTTTTCCTTTACACTCAACACATCATTAGAAAACTTTTCCTTTTACCCCTTAGGATGGGGTCAGTGCCCCTCTATGTGAACACAACTGATGCCTCATTTATTGTAACATTGTGGTTTATGAATCTGGTTTCTCAACTACTCCTTGAGCCCAAAGTTCATACCAAGTCTGTCCATTTGTCCCCAGCCACTAACTGAACAGCTGGTATTTCTGAAATACAGAATAAGTGTTTGCCAAATGAATGAGTGCAGAAGTTAATCAGGCCCCAGACAGCTGTCATGGTGAAGTGAGTCACGTAGAAGAACACAGCGAGGAGACTGTCGAAGGGACCGGAACAGGAAGAGGAAGCCGCCCTTTGACCTGACAGTGTTTACAGCACCTCAAGTCCTAGGTGAGGGTGCTTTGTTTTACTTCAGCAAAATTTCCTCCCAGTTCATCCCTGCAGCTGCAAAGAGCCAGGTCTAATTGCATGACTGAACACTATTCCATTGTACAGATGTACCACAATTTCTTCACCCTTTTGTCTGTCCTTGGACACTTAGGTTGCTTCCGTGTCTTGATTATTGTGACTAATACTGCAAGGAACTTGGGGGTAGACTAGAGGTACCTCTGAGATCCTGCTTTCAATTTCTTTGGAGGCATACCCAGAAGTGGAATTGCTGTATCATATGGTAGTTTTATTTTTAATTTTTTTCAGGAACAACCATATTGTTTTCCATAAGGACAGATACTGTATGACATTATTTATACAATAAATCTAAAATAGTCAAACTCATAGAAGCAGAGAATAGAATGGTTGCTAGGTCTTTGGGGGGAGGGAGCAACAGGAAGGCATTAGTCAAAAGGCACAAAGAATCTGATATATAGATGAATCAGCCCTAGAGACGTGCTATAAACCGTGGTGTCTACAGTTAACAGTACTGGATTCTAGGCTTAAACTTGGCCAACAAGGAGATCTTATGTTAAGTGTTTTTATCATAAATAGTAATAAATAATAGGCAGAAAGAACATATGGAGGTAAAGAAGAGGTTTATAGTATACATTGTGATGATGGTTTCATGGGTATATACTTATGTTCAAGTTCATCAAGTTGTACGCATTAATTATGTACAGAAGGTTGTAGGTTTAAAAATTAAAGGTCAGTGAGAGAGGCAGGACAAGCCTTTCTTCAGACAAACTGGAGTCAGCAGAATGAGGCTTTGAGGTGTGACCTTTCATCCCACTAAATTTGGCCTTGGGATGGCTTTTCAGCCCCAAAGAGTCCCCTGCCTGCCCCACCCATGCACCAGGCTGAGGAGACACCCTCACATGGCAAGGCAAGATATGTGGGAGCAACTCACTGCATGGGTGTGGTTTCTAAGGAGAGAACCATTGAGAAGGCAGAGTCTCACAAACAGCCTTCATCGCTATGCGAACTCTTACTGCTATTACTGTGAGAAACTGTGGGGACAAAAGGAAGCAGTGGGGTCAGTAGCACAGCCAAAGGCAGGGTTGGAGTATTTTTCCTGATAATAAAGCAAAGACAGAGGGGAAAAAGCGGGCCTTGCTCTGCTGTCCACTATAATATAACGAAAGACTCATGGAATGTAAAGTTTCTATTTGCCTCCTTTTAGAACTTAAAATACAACCAAAGACATTGTCTAACAACATACTTTCTTCAACCCAATCTGTCCAAACTGTGATTCCAACCCGTAAGCTCCCTACAGTTACTAACAAGAGCTTGTTTCCTATCTGCCTGCGCGCCAGCGTGTGCTTTATGCATACGCAGCCCCGGCCACAGTTTGAATAATGTGCAGTGACATGGGGCTCATGACCACAGGATTGGGGAGTCCAGGGTTCCAGGGCGTGGCTTTTGTGTAAGGTGACCAGACGTCCCGCTTTTGGCGGGACAGTCCCGATTTTTAACAATTTGTCCCGCGTCCCGTGGCGTTTTAAAAAAGTCCCGATTTTTGGAAAGAATGCACGACAAGCTAGGGAACAGCGGGAGATAGACCCAATTTTTAATCAAGAACCCCCTCCCCCCCGGTCAATGGTGTCCCACATTACCAATGTTAAAATCTGGTCACCTTACTTTTGTGCCATGTCCAGTGTGTGGCTGACCTTGAGGAAATGTGAAGTATCCTTGATGGCAAGACACAGGCCTGGAGGAGGCCCACAGCTTGGAGGGGAGAGACTTCTGTTCTGGTGGCCCTGGGCCCAGCGTGAGTTTGCCATGGGATCCCAGGACAGTCCCTTCCCCTCTCCGTGTGTGGCCTGAACCAGCAGCTGCAGAATGGTAAATGTGGGCCAGGTTGTAAAGGTCTCTCCAAACCACCTTATGTGTGTCCTTGAGAACACTCTAGAGTTGGAACTACAGGTCCTCACAGATGGATGGAGACCCTGAGGCTCGGGAGCATCCCGTGCAGTGTCAAGGGCCCCAGAGTCAAGTCAGGCCTGTGGCCAAACCCACCGTCTTGTGAGCGGTGGTTAAAAACCACCCTTCACCTGATCCTCTATGAAACGTTACTGGGGCTCTAACGCGTGTCTGTACTAACAGACTTTATTGGCTGAGTTGCTACAGATGGCTGGCTACGTTACCGAGTAGATAACTTCTGCTCCGTGCTACTTCCTGCCTTCTCGATTAAAGGCTTTGCAGGCTGCCTTTCATCCTCTTTAGGTTAAAATAAAAACACATTTCTAATGTGGCTTCGTCCCTGTACCTCTCTTCACTCAGGCTTATTCAGGCTCTTGGGCATTCACAGAGAAGGCTCCCCATCATTTTCTCCACACTTTCTGAAAAGAGGAACTGGGGAAAAAATATCAAAACACCAGGCACATTGCGACTACAGCATCAGAATTCCCACCAAGAGCTTGGTTAAGTTGTCCCCTCCCCGGGAGCGGGAGCAAGCCTCTACAGCCTCCAGAAGCTTCCTGGGCTCTCAGCAGGCCCTCCTCCAAACTACTCTGCCCCCAGACATCTCCTGCCATCCTCAGACCACAGAGCTGGAGAAGGTTCATGCACCAGGGCCCTGAGCAGAGGGGCCACCAAGGAGGACAGGTTCAAGTAGGGATTTCCCTTTCACAGGGACCTGGATTCAAGTTCCCATTTCCCACTTAGCATGTGACTTGGAGAATGTCTTTTATTCTGTCTTTCTCTCAGTTTTGTCTGCATAAGAGATTGTTAATAACCAGATGCCTTCCTAGGGCTGCTGTGAGTATAAAATGAAACTGCAAGCAGAGTGCCTAACCAGTAATGGTGCAGGAGGAAGTGTCACTTAAGCAAGCGCTATGGCCTGTGGGAAGAGTCATACAGATGTGGTGGCTGTCCCAAGAAACACCTGAAAGCCATATGAAAATGCGTGTCACACCCTCCCCAGAAGAGCCACCTTACCATATATTAAAAAGAAATAGTTAGATTACTGAAGATATCGTGGGGGATACAGAACTATTTTCTATTGAACAGTACCTTGGAAGATGCCATAAAACTCTCCTTTGAAGCTTCTGTCTTCACCCCAGATTTCTGCGCCCAGTGTCAACTGGCCTTTGCCATTCTTCCCTTTTCAGTGGTCTTGGAAAGTGGCCCTTTTGCTCTGGCTCTCAGCTGAATGTCCCTCTGGAATAACAGAACGCCAGTCCGTGTCACTCCATCATAGAAGGCTCTGGGCCTCGTTCTGGGCCACTCAAACACAACACACCACGCAGCTTGCTGTAATGACTGATACGTGGTTCCGGACCTCAAGGCATTCAGAGTCTGGCGGGGAGACAGACATGCAAGGCTGTGTGGCCAGGAGCAAGGAGAGGGCTTGGGGACACCCACAGCAGGAGCCCACAGGAGACATGGCTTTTGCAGCCTGAAGATGTCCCCCCAAGCTTGATAGAGAATGGGGTGTCTGAGCCACCAGATGGTGGACATGAAGGAATATTTCCTACAGGAAAGACACAGGATACACTGGGGCATGAACCTGTGGAAGAGTGGGCAATGTTGGGGACCATGCAAATCATTCTAGACTATGTCTGAGCACCTGTACCCCACCCCACCCCACCCCCATGAAGGGAGGACTAGAGGATGGTCAGGGTGGGAGGTGACATTTAAAGGAAGACGTGGTTGGGCACGTTAATGAATTTGAACTTGGTCTTGAGGGGCATGGGAGGCTCCTGAAGGATTTCAGGCTGGGAGATGGCATCTTGATTTCTATTTTAAATAGATACATCTGGCTGCTCTGTTGGTGAAGAAAAGGTGAGATTAGAGAAAGAGCTACGATTTTGTGAGCTCTGTTGGTGATACTGGTTAAGGGAATCAGGAAATGTCATTCCTCTCAAAAGCCCAGCACGTGAGGCAAGTGAGCTGGAGCAACTGGGAGTCGATCAGACAGCTCAGTTGTAAGCAGGGAGCTGAGGCTAAGCCCCGAGAAGTCTCCATCCCGGTTACCAGAGCTGTGACACACCAAGTGCTTTGTCAAGTGCTATGAAAAGATGTCACCCAACCATCAAGGTTTTCTGTGATGGCTTGGATGTGCTCCTCCCACACTGGCATCTTTGGGGAATGACCATAGGTCATCCTAAGTTTGTTTTAGACACCAAAGTCACCATTCTCTCCCATGTGACCCTGACTTCCATTCAGGGCTCAGAATTCTCACCGTTGCCAAGTGATGTCGCCAGCCACCCTTTCTCTGGGTTTGTTGCTCGCTTTCTTCTATTTTTTCTCATTTTTCCACCGTGGAACTAGGGTAGATGGGCAGGGGTAGGGTAGGGGAAATGCTGAACTTGACTCCTTTTGTGATTAGCAGCACTGGGTTCAAAATTATTAGTCCCAGGAGCAAAAGGCTAATGAGTTAAACGACCTGATTTAATTAAGCCACCTAATGGCTTCAGCTGACATAAATTCTCACCTGATCAGTCCAGCATCTCTTAAATACATTATCGCTGGCACTCTGAAGAACGACAGCATGCCACAGCTCTAAAACATGAAGCAGGTGCTGGTCTCCAAGCATGCAGATCAGACGTAGGAACCAAAACACGTCAGGCCTGTCTCAATGCCCGGCTCTTTGATCCTCTCTCGAATGTGACAGTCTGCCACAGATAATCAATGTCCGAGGAGCTGGCTGCCTTGTGGGAGTGGCAGAGCTAGGCCTCGATGATCCATTACTCTGTTCTTTGCAAGCCTGTCTTATTCCTACAGATGAAGTCCAGGACAGTGGAATGACTCATGGCTGCAGTGTCAGAAATGTGGGACGGCGTTGCTTCTTGGCTGTGTGACCTCAAGCAGCCTCTTCACTGCCTGTGTTCCTGTGCTCTGATCTGCAAAGTGAGCACTGCAGTGGCAGCGTCACCACATGGCTGTGGGGGTGAAAGGAGGTGACAGATGTAAAACGCGGGCCTTCAGCAACTCACCCCTGTTATTATTGTTATCCAAGGCACAGAAAGCGAAGGTGCACCCGAACACCCCAGTTGCACGCCGCCAGGTATTCGGGGAGGAGGAACCTGTGAGATCCACTGGCCGGGGTATCATGGCCCTGCGCTAGGGCTTGATTCACGGTCTGGCTGATCCCTCCAGAAATACTTAAAGGTGCATTTCATTAATTCCCCAATTTCAAGCAAGGGCAAGAAAGGCCAGGGAGTCGAGGTTATTTGCCCAGCTGCATAATTGGCAGGGGTCCATCTAAGAATTCCAACTCTAGTCCTTGTGGATGTAGTTTTTGCCTGCACACACAGCTCTACTCTTCTGGGTTTCCTCATGCCCAAGCCCAGAGAAACTGTAAATAATAATACTAATAGTAATGATAATAAAGGAATTTCAGGTAGAACAGCAGGTGGGACATGGGTGGTTATAAGGCATGGTCAGGAAGTAGAAGAGGCAGAAAACCATGCAAAGCTGGTTTCTAAAGGAGGCACTGAGGTGCTTTTCAGTAATCAGGACAAATAGAGGTCCTCACCGTATTCTTTGTTATGAGAGATTTTTTTCTTTGCTCTTAAGGATAACCAGGAGTCATGATAAAGGAGCAATCTTGTCCACAGACCTACTTCTACTCTATGAAGTTGTTAATTATATCAGAAATAATGACATAAGGTACTTGGATCTTCACGGGAGGAACCTCAGTTGCACACTGCCTAGTGCTGTGTTTACGAAATTGGTGATGATTGCGAGAAAGAATGAGCAATGTAATAGCTATAACCCAAGAATTCCAGAGAAAGGGTTTCTGGGTAAGTTTCACTCCAGTGGCTGTTGGAAGTTGTTTGCTCGTCACTGTCATATGAGTGACTAGCAGATTGGGTCTCCTTAAACTTGTTCTGAGATCGACATACTTGATTTCCTGAAAGCCATGAGAGGCGAGAGCATGCTTGCAATGCATGATGGGGGAGGGGCGACAACACCGCAGAGGAGAAATTCTCATGTCCATGGACTATCTAAGAGGATGTTCTAGAGATGAGACTGTGTTGGGAAACATTTGAGCTATCTTGGAGAGATCTGTCCAGGAAGACTTTGAGGAGCATTCATAAGGAATGCAGACCCTTGGTAGACCAGATGTCAGGAAGTGGGGCCTCTCTGAGAGTCCATGGATGCCATTCAACACCAGAGTTCTTTCTGTTCCAGGGGTGCTCAGCAAGCACACACCAAGTGCTCTGTAGGTGCCGGGCACAGTGCTTGAGCTCGGAGAAGCAGGCATTGATGCCAAGGAGCTCTGAGACCTGGGAGAGGCTGGCAAGGGAGCTGGTCATGCACCAGGAAAGATGCCAAGGCAGTACTTTGTCACTTAAATACTCACAACATCTCTGCAAGTGTAAGTCATCACTCCCAAGTGATAGAAAAGGAAACTGAGGCTAAGAGAGGTTACACAACTTGCTACTATGTTCAGATAGCTAGAAAGTGACTCATAATGACACACATAATACTGAAAAATATTGTATATATACATATCTATGTATGTTTCTGTAATCAATACCATTTGCAAAGAGACTTTGATTTCTTATCTCCCTGAACATAATGCCAAGGGCATTGTGAGCATTGATATTCAGTGAGGATATGTTTGTCTCTGATGCTGAGTACTGTACTACGCCTCCTTTCTGAAAATGTGATTGTCTTATTCAAATCATCTGCCAGTGGCACACACACTAATACCTATGTCATCAAATCTGAGCCCATTCCCCAAGCCAGATCATTTTGGAAGGAGGAGAAACCACCTCCATGTCCCCTAAGGTCAGGACCTGCTCTCTTGTCCAGGTTCCTGGAACCCCCACAGGCAAACTCCCTACCAAACTCTGACTCTGAAAACCCTGATAGAGTTTTATTGGTTTTTTTTTCTCTCCTGATGCCATCTGTTCATTAAAGTCAACATGGCTTCTCCTTGTCTCAGAGAGCCCCGGGCAATCCTCAAATCTTCCTGGACTGGAGAAAAAGCTGCCATAAGTTCAAAGACTAGAGAGTATACATCTTCTAGAAAGGAAAGAGAAGAGAACCAAATGAGGGAATGAAGGGAGGAGGAAGTGAAAGAAGGAAGAAAGAGACAGAAAGAGGGAGGGAGTGTGGAAGGGAGGGAAGAAGGGAGGAAGGAAAGGTGGCAGAAGCCCTACCTACCCTGTGTTAGCTCTCTTGTGTGTGGGTTATTAATTTCTGTTCCCTGACTGCACATTCTCCATCATGGAGAAGTGTTGTGATGCTGTTTGCTATGTTTCTTGTCTTTTCTTCTTTTTATCACTTCCTGGTGTGAACATTCAGAACTAGAGCCTTGGATTCTATTGGCATCTCAACATGTATCTTACTTAGAACAGCTTTATTGAGTTGGAAAAGTGAGTGATGCACTTGTACCCCTGACAGAGGACAGCTAGGCTGGGGTATTACAGATGAACACATTTACATAGTTACTGCTCAACTCTGTGAGCCCCAGAGTCTCCTCTCCTCCCCCACTCTCCTGGTTGAAATATACACACTACCATCCTGCATCAGGAAGTGTAACTGATCCTCTCATTGATTCCAGGGGCCATTTTCTCATTGGGGGCACTGACATACCTGTGGGACCCAAGTTGGGGGACCACAGCTATATGAAGAGAGGGGTTTGGAGTATGATTGTGATATTAATCATTATGGAGTCACATTATCATCTAAGTGTCATGATTATTGTTTTCCACATTCATCACATGCTTTCCTGGAAGGAGATAAGAACAAACTTTAATAGTAAGCTAAGAAAATGGCAAGAGCAGATTTTTTAAAAGAAAAGTCTAGGTGACATTTCAATAATGACAGAGTGTGCAACATTTAGGATATTAAAATCTTATTTCCCAGGCAAATCAGAGCAATGTAACTCATCTACAGAAATCCAAGCTGAGGAGCTAATACAGATGGCCCCTCTCTCTCTCTCTGGCCAGGGTGTACCAGCAGTTTGAGGAAAGATACCTAGAACATGATGGGGTAGAGATCCAATGGCCTGTAGGCTGCCTGGGTAACACAGACAAAGCCTTGGATCTGATGAGACTTGGGGCAAAGCTGTAAATCCACTCCAGACCAAAGGAGGCAGCCACAACACACCCAACTGCAGTCAATGGTGATGTTAGGAATCCAATCTGACCTGCACAGCTCTTCGAATTTGCACAGCTATTGTGAAGTTGGCTCCCACAAAACCCAAAGACAGCATTTTGATGTCAACCAAAGCTTTTGCATTGGATGTGCGGTGTTCAGTCAGCCACTGGGATCCTTGCTCAGAGGACCATGAAGGTACAGGGTCTTCTTGGGAGGAGGCACTAAGGGGCCAGGGGGTGTTCAGACTAGAGAGGAAGGCCATCCTGTGTGAGTTTCAGGCCCCTACAGTGCCCTGAATGACTTTCCCTCACTCTCTTTGAGCCTCTCCACTGAGAAAAACCAGCACCTGCTCTCGGAGCCTGGAGGCAATGGTGGGCGGAGTGACTGGTGGTGGGTGTTAGCTGTTGTCATTGCTGTGACAGAGACCATTCACCCGAGAAGGAGGAATTGCCCATGTTACATTTTAAGAAACTGAGACTTGGTTGTAAGCTCCAGAGTCTCCTTCCATCACTAAAACCAAAGATATAATCCATTTCTCTATCCCTCATGATGGTACAATACAATCAAACACACACTCACACTCTCATACACATTCACATTCATACTTACACACACACACACACACACACTCACACACACCCGTTAATGCTAAAAGACTTTTGTATATCGATTCTAGTTCAATTCAGTTCCCATTGAGTATGATTTTTAGATTGCCATGTTATTATTTCCTCCATTAAATAGTCCAAATAAACCAAGGTCCCAATACTTTGCAAATAAGAATTTTCCCAGCCTTCCATTAAGCACTTGCTATGAAGTGGTCATAGATGTAAACATTTTTTACACAGAAATAATTCTATATATTGCTTTGCCCAATCTTTCATTTACACAGATTGGGGAACTGAAATCTGAACAGACCACGATTCCTGAAGCAAACAGTCAAATCAAATTACTTCCAATCTTAGTAGATATTTGTAGGCTCCTTCCCTCATGTCTACATGCATTCTGAGACGTCTTAATCATCTGTAGTGGAATTACTGAGGTTGCCTGGCATGAGGAACTTTGTTCATCTGCCTGAGGTTGTCATCTGGAAGCTAACGATGATGATCAAAACCTCCTCCAGCATGAACACACCCTGCCCCCCACCCCCCCCCCCCACACACCGGGATTTCTGTAGTGACGTGGGTCACCACGACTCTGACCACGTGACCCTCCTGACATCACACAGAAGACAGCCCATCGAAGTGCTGTCAGGGTTCATTGCCCGGATGAGCAGCACATAGATATTTTCATCTTGTAAACTCTGCTTTTCCTTCCAACCTTCCTCATTTGGTTATAAATTATTTCCTCTCTCTCAAAGAGGGTGAAGGCCTTGGAGAATGTCCCCCAAAGCTCCTGGAAGTCCCTGTGGAGTGTGAGAAAAAGCTGACAAGCTGGGGAAAATGTTTGTATGGAAGAACCCGCATCTTTGGTCTAGTTTTTATATGGAAGGACTTAGTCATCCATGTATTCAAATAACACACACTTGCATTGGCAGGTGCACACATGGACACACACACACACACACATGTCCCAAACCACCATCTTTTAAGGCCTCACTAAGATACCAATGTCATCTCCCCATGCTTTCTTTCCTGCTCATCCTTCTGGAAGCGTTCCACACCCCCTCCCTGCCAGGGGTCCCTCAAACTTCCCCAGAGCTTTACTTTGGTTTGTAACATTGATCAATTTCTAACTCGATCTGTAGTTCATTAGAACATAGTGCGGCATAATTAAAAGACTGTGGGCATTGAATCACAATGATCTGGTTTAAATCATGGTTACGTCATGTCATGTGATGCTGGGTACTTATTAAACCTAAGTAAACTTAGGCGTCTCATCAGAAAACTGGGCATACGGTAATAAAATCTGTTTTTAGAGATCTTGTAAATATGAAATGCCTGAAGTGCCTAATACCTCACAGGATTGAATATATATATTTAGTATCCATACTCACCTTCTGTACGTGTTCCATCATCCCTACCAAAGTATAATCTCTTTGATGGTAAAATCTATAAAATATTTTCTTCTAATCTCTATAACAACACCATGTTGTTGGGAAAAGGAGAAATACTCCATAAATGTTTGTTGAACGAATGTGCAGCTATATTGCTATTCATTTCTAATTTCATGTTCACTACCTTTTGAATCAAATTGAGTTTTCAAGGTTCTACCCACCACTGTCTGTGATGTGGATAGTAAAATAAATCGAATGTAACAATATGGGAAAATTAGGCAGAAGGCCTTATGTTACTTGGGAATGAAATGAATCATATCAAATTTTCAAGACTCTATCCATGAATTATCTGTGATATGGGTAGTAAAATAAATTGAATGTTAAATTATGGGGAAATTAGGAAAAAGACCTGAAATAGCTTAGTAATGAAAATAGATGCTCTTGCACATGAGTACTTAAACGGTGGGCATACCCGACTGACGTGTGTTGTTTTCTTTTTCAGTTCTCTTATCCTTAACCTCTCTCTCAACATTTTATTGGATTCATGGAAGTTGTTCTTTGTGCATTTACACGATTTCAAAACATCTGCTGCTTTGGGGTTCAAGCTGTGCATTAGGGTTTGAGAATTTGCAGAGAAATTTCAAAGCAGATTCCCCATCTGAATAACTCAGTGGGGAATGCAGTAGAAGCCTGCTCTTTTATGAGAGTGCTTAGAGCTGTCTTAAAATGTTTGAAACCCAATTCCTCTACAATTGCCTTGGTGTGCTATTTCCTACCACATGATAGTTTTGCTATTTACATCTCTTTAGAGGACATGATGGACCAGCTGAGCCAAGAGACCTAAGGTAGACAATTTAGACTTTCTCATTTTCAACTCAGACGCCTTCTGTCCTGCTGTGGACTACTCACTGCGGTGGCTGAAATTGCCCGACCACCTGTGAAGCCTTCCCATCCGTCCGGTCTCATATCCCATCCCACCTGAAAATGGGAATGGATGCACCTTCATGACTCATGGCCCTGAGTCCATGCCACAATGCCATCTACCCCTGGTCTTTGTGATGCATGCACCTTTGCCTCCTCATCATCTCTGTGTCCTTCTGATTACAGATGTCCTGATAAACTTCCATATCACTTTAACTCCCTTCCTGTCTTCAATGGAAATCCACTGTCAATTGGTAATCACTTCAGTCTGACTTGGAAAACCCCATTCTCTGCTCCCCTGGGCAAACTTCCAACTTCCCTAGAGCTTGTCTTTGTCCTCTTGCTTCATCCTGAGTTCCAACAGCATGAACTAAAGAGAAATTAAGAGCCTCCTTTAGATAGTATCACTAATGGTGAATATCAACAACGTAACTGGAACTGAAATGAATCGCTGAGTTGCTAGGGAATATCTATGTGGCTTTAGCTAGAGCTAAGAATTGGCAAACTATCCTTTCTTCCACGTAATGGTCAAACAATGTGGTACAACGCAAGGTGCATTTATGGAGAAAAGCACAAGACAAACAAATACCACTGACCACAGGAGGGGCATGTGTCTTTAATTCTAAAGCCAGCCTTTTCATTGAACAAGTCTTCTTTCGGCCATACATATAATAATATCGATAAGTTCTTGTCTATACTTGATGGTTCAGGCATTCTAGTCTTTCTTCTCAACAAAATCCCAACAATGGCACAAGGATTTTTAAGTGTGACCCTTCTGAATAGTATTTACATGTCAAAGAAGAAAACTGGACACAAGGCAAATCTCAAAGACCCACAAGAAAGTAGTTCTGATGGTGGGGACAGACACGGTCACCTTGGAGCCCTTAGAGGCTTTGGGGAACTGGAAGAAACCCTGAGATGAGCCCCGGGGCCTGCCTAGAATTGGGGGTGAATGGGCTACTTCCGGAGAGGAAGAGCCCCTCTGCGTTTCATTTCTGAATCTAGCTCATTACTTGGAACAATGCAAGTTGCTTAGTAAAGTTGATGAGTTATTAATCACACACCACTGGCATTAATCTACACTTCTACCTAAATTCAGGCAAACGCTCAATGAGCAAAGGATTAAAAGGGATGCATGGGGTGTCCATTTACCTGACCAGAGGCCAGTCTCTGCTCCTTGGGCTATAGTTTCATCATATATCAAAGTCCAAATGTGGCTAAAGTTCTCTCCCCGCTGTGACATGACTCATTCTTTGGCCTCACAATACCACGTACAATCCATTCCCTACGCTAAAGAGACCCAATAGCTTTTGTAGCTAACAGAACCCTATGCAAACACAATAACCATGGAAGGTCTTTTTTTTTTTTTTTTCCCCCAGGAAGTAGACCAAATTTTTAGAATCTTCTTTTGCGCTGACTCTGACCAAGGCTGCATGTTCCCCCAGGATAAATAATCTTCATATTGAAAGGCTAATGGCAGCAAACTATATAACAGGACCGCCTCCCCCTTAGCTCTACATATCATTTATACACAAAACTGCACATGGCCTTGTTCCATGGCATGTTGTTTAATGATCCATTTTTTAGAAGGCTTTTTCTTTGGTTAATGTTCAATATTTAAAGGTGGAATAAAAAGGTCAGTTTGTCTGTTCACCTGACAATTAAATACAGTGAGGAATAAATACATTGCCTACTAGTGAAAGTTTGTCTGCCACTAATAACGACAGCAAGGGTTTTATTCATTTCCTTCTCTTCTGAGGATGGTCTTTGAATTTCCTCTCTCTCTTTCTTTCTAAGAAAAGAGAGTCAGGTTGAGGGAATGTAAAATGGTGCTCACCTTTTCCCACATTTATGGACCAGTTTCTTTTCTTTTCTTCCTTTCTTTTTTTTTTTTTTTTTTAAGATTTCTATTTATTTGTTTATTTGACAGAGAGAAGAAGGCCCAGAGCCATCTCCATAGTTGTATGTCATTAGTTTTTTATATACTTTCACTCCACATGTGGGTGTGGGGCTACATAGAGTACCAGGCCAGGGGCCTCCCAAATGGACCCCAGCAACAACTGAATTGGGGGCACACCCCAGTTCAGCATATGGGTTTGGGTGGGCCAGAGCCAAGATTTGATCTTTGGACCCCAGGACTACAAAGTGAGAGCTGAACTCACTGAGCCATCCCAGCTGCCCCGATGGATCAGTTTTATCATAAAAAAGTGGACAACCCAGGCTTCCAACTGCTGCTTGGGTTCACTTTCTTTTCTAAGTTCAGAGCAGTTGGTTAACTAAGAAACACTGAAAGTACTCAGCAAGTCACATACATTTTTACCCTTCTGTTCTTAAAAGTGTTTGCTTGTTCTGGGTGGGCTAATCTACCACCATTCACACCGATGCCACCTCTAGTTAAGAACAACAGCAACAGGGGAAGCTGGGATGGCTCAGCAGGTTAAGTGCTTGCTTTGAAGCCCTGGGGACCAGAGATCGAATCCCGGGCCCGGCCCAGGCGGACCCATATGCTGAACTGGGGTGTGCCCCCAGGTCAGTTCTTGCCGGGGCCTATGCGGGAGGCTCCCAGCCTGGTTCCTGCCCTGCGCAGCCCTGTGCCCACCTGTGGAATGAAACTATATGGAAAACTAATGCTGTTAACTATGGAGACTACTCTGGGCCCTCCCCCTTCTCTCTGTCTCTCTCTGTCTATCAAAATCAATAAAATAAATATTAAAAAAAAAAAAATTAACAGCAACAAACACAACCTGAGTGCCTACTCTATGCAGTGCCTTCTTCCACAGGCTGTCATTCCTTCCTGATGCCAAAGCTTTGGTTCACAATGACTCACACTGACCACACTGTCATCTCCTACCGTTTTCACACAGAGGCCCAGGAGAAGCCAGCATGCTTTTGCACTTGTCCCAGGTGGGGAGTAAAAAAATCCTTTTTGATAAAAATTATCCCCAAACCAAGATGGAGAAAAGAGAAACCTTTGTTCAGTGCACTCCCATTCTGTTGTTGTTGTTTTTTAGCTACTAGAGTGCTTTAGACTTTAACACATACACATCGATATTCTTTTTCTCTCATTTTCTAGACATTGATGAGCTAAATTTGCACTGCCGTCAGCCAGTCGTTGTCATTGTTCTGTTCTGAAATATTAATAGCACCTTATATTTAGACAGCGATTTTGGACTTGTCTCATTTCAAGTACACAGAAGTCATGGGAAGAAAACTTCTAGGCAAATACAATATTGTGAAAAGATTTTTTCTCAAAAGCAGGTGGGTGCTTTCAAGTCTCTGTAGTTTGGACCCCTTCTGATAGATGAGACAACCAAGCCACAAACGTTAGACAGGTGATGGAAGGTCTCTCACCTCCCTTTTTAAGTTGTTTAAAAATTAAGCCTTGTCACAGGGATTTGCATGCACGTTAACATGTATAAGTTAGGTTGATAAAGAATTCTTCCTCCCATGCACCTAATTTAGTTCTCAGAGAAACTATGAACTAGGTAGTGCTTGTTTCCCTGTTTTAAAGATAGTGAAATGGGGGAAGCTAGGATGGCTCAGCAGGTTGAGCACTCGCTTTATAGCCCTGGGGACCAAGGATTGAGTCCTGGCTCCAGCCTGTGCAAACCCATCTGCTGAACTGGGGTGTGCTTCCCATCCAGGAGGCCCCAGTTCAGCTCTCAGCCCCTGGCTCAGCCCCTGGCTCGAGGCGGTGTGCCTTCCATGTGGGAGGCCCCCAGCCCAGTTCCTGACCTGTGTAGCCCCCACCCACCTGTATTGAAAACCATGTTGAAAACTGATGGCGTACAGCTGTGGAGACTGCTCTGGGCCCTCCCTCCCCCCTCCCACTTCTCTCTGTCTCTGTCTGTCAAAAACAATAAAATAAATCTTAAAATAAAAAGATAGTGAAATGATGGTGTTTCAAAGTTAAGCTTATTTAAAATCTGACCTAATTAGATATTCTTCTCTTCTCCATTTCAAAGACAGTGACAGTGAGGCTTAGAGAGGACCAGCTTCTCTCCCTCACCTGCCACCTCAGGCTGCTTCTTTCTGCCCACACGCTCTCTATTCCACTGTCATTGGTAGTTTATCTTGATTTGCCTGTTTTGTCTTTAGGATGCAGAGACTCAAGAGGGCGTGTCAATGCTCTTGGACATGGGGGACATTCAGAGGGTATGTTCAAGTGTCAAAGGAAATACAATTGATGTCACCTCTAGAGTTGCACAGACCTGCTCTGTTGGACAAGGCATGGTCATAGTGATGGCATTTCCCTGGCCATCGCCACATGACTGCTTTTCCCTGGTTTGTTCTGCAGCCTGGGGAGCCAGAGTGTCTGTCCACCTGTCCTGTGACTTAGGTCCTAGGGGACTGGAGTGCCACCTCATGTCAGGGGAAGAAAAGAAGTCAAGGGGAAATGAGTGTAAAACAGGGACAGAGTCCAAGGCAATAGAAGCTTATACATCAGGGAATTGTTTTTCTCTCATAACAACGATGTGCTCATCTAACAAGAATTCTGGATGAAGGCAGTTTCAAAGCTGACACAGCTGTCCACCAAGGTCCTCAAGGGTGGCTGGCTGCTCTCGCCTTTCAGCCATGCCATATGTAGCATGTGGATAAATGTCTCCGCATTTGTGTATGAGGTAAGAGGTACTTGTTTTCCTACTTACTTCATAGTTAGAAAAGGTACTTTCAAGATGGCTGCAGCAGCTCCGAATAGCACATTCTCTTGTAACAAGGTGCAAAGCAGAAAAAGATAGTGTCTCTCTCTCCTCCTCCCCCTCTTTTTCTTTATTTTTAAATATCTGACAGGCATTGATTTAGGGACATTACTCACAGTATTACATTTTATCTTAATAACCTGCCATTTTTTTCTTTTAAAAAAAGGGGGAAGGGGGTTAATAAATCCATCAATTGATTCATTGAGCATACATCCACCCATCCTTCCTTCCATCATCCATTCATTCATCCATCATCCATCCATGCCATCCATCCATCCATCCATCCATCCATCCATCCATCCATCCATCCATCCATCCATCCATCCCTCTATCCACCCATCCACTTATCCAACCAACCTTTCAAGAACTTGCCCCTACTAGATTCTGGGTTGGACCTTGAGGATCCTGAGGTGACTCCATCAGGTTTCCTCTAGTTCCCCTGAACCTCATACTCTTCTTAAGTAGATACACACAGACACAGATCACCTCAGGAGGTATGGTATGTGCTGTGATATGTGCATGTCCACTGAGCAGCTGGGAACCAACAGGGACAGTGCTGGGTCTCTGAGCTCTACGAACACCATTACTAAGACGGTGACCTCTTCCTACAGCAGAGTGCTTTACTGCTTATTGCACAAAAAAATACCCTTTGGTCAAACCCAGTCTTAAAGAAGCATGGCTTTGAACAAGCTTTGAATTCCCCTTCATGTATCCAAAGCTATCATTCAAGTCATGACCCCAAGCACTCTAAAGATAGAAGCTTAACACAGTTGACTCACCTCACTTTCAGAGCTGTGTAACTTCCTGTTGAATCATGAGCTGTCTTTCCAACGGCACTGGTTAAAGAAATGGGTGATGCTTTGGAACTAGGAAATCAATGTTCTCTTCCTACCTTTGTGGGGAAGAGAGCAGAGTATACTCAGCAATGCCCCATGGATGTGGCTTCTCTAGAAACAAAGAGAAACACCTGGGAAGTTGGATGGAGACTCACTTTGGGGAAGAGGTATGTAAAGAATGTCTGCAGGGAAACCTGATTCATGGCTGTTCTGTTGTGTGACTAATAGGATTTGCAGATTTCACCCTTCAATGTGTAACTACCTCCACTCGGCTGCCTCCGACAAATTAAAATGGAAGAGAAAACCCCTAAATGCCTACTTCTGGTTGATGTGGTCTCAGCAACATATCAGTGAAAGCTGTATTTTAATTCTGACTTTTCCTAAGAATATATAGTCAGGACTGTTTTACCTCATCAGACTCCTCAATTAAAAGTCCATCTAAATGCAATCAGCTTTATTAGCTCACGTGAATGTTACATTTCTTCCAAAGGTGAGTTATCATTCTGTGATTCCATGGTCTAGGGCAGGCGTTCCCAACCTTTTTATACCCTAGGGCACATTCTAAAATATCGGTAGGGCGGCGGGCACCAGCTATTTCTAAGGATATTTATTATTGAACAAGAATAAAAAATAATAAACAAAAATAATTTTTAAATAATAAATTTATTGTACAAATTATATACACACAAAGAAACATATATACGAAATGTAATACAAAGTAAATAAAACACACACATATAATACAATCATTTAAAAAAACATAAAAGAAAACATAAAAAAAAACAATCTGTCAGTGTGATCTTTGGCATTGCATTTCATTGGCCAGTGCCTCGTAATTAGGAGAGTATGACGACAACCCTGTTAGCAAACAATTATTAAGATGCTCATCGGTAAGTTGAGATCTATATCATGATTTTATTAAATTCATGTTTGAAAACAAAGATTCGCATAAATACATTGACCTGAAAAATGATTTGATTTTATATGCCGCTTTTTTAAAAAATGGGAACCTTTCTTTGTCGACTATGTTCCATAAGTCCTCTGATAGTAAGGATTTTAGCAAAATATCGTTCTTAAGTTTCAAAATTTCTAACTCTAGTTCTTCTGCTTTCCCCTGAACAAGGTCTGCAATACATGCGGCTAGTTCTATTACATTTATTTGGCAAGTAAAAGGATTGATACAGAAGGAGACAATTGGCTCGATATTTGTAAACTGCAGAAATCTCTCTTCAAACTGTTTTT
>PVKE010003931.1:0-68313 GCA_004027555.1 Craseonycteris thonglongyai
AAGGAGAGAGGGAGGGGAGGTGGGAGAGGGCACCAGCATTATGGACACACTCAATAGTTTGGTGGTTACCTGGAGAAGGGGGAGAAGGGGGGAGGGAGAGTTGTGGGGGGAGGTGGGAGTGGGCACCGGATATATGGTGGGGGTGGGGAGCTGATTCTAGGAGGTGGGCACATAATGCGATGCATGGGTGATATGATGTGGACTTGTATATCCGGAAACTATCTAATTGTTACCAACCAATGTCACCCCATTAAATTTAATAATAATAATAAAAAAAAGAATATAGAAAGCCACTTTACTTCATCAGAAAAAAAAAAAAGAAAAATTGTATTATGCTATTTATGATGTCTTGCTCGACCTGCTTTTTCAAAACCTTACAGCATATTGTGGACTTCTTATTTCAATAAAGGCTCTTCCTCAATTTACATTTCATAGTATTTAATATTGGAAGTAGCATGTCGTTTAATACTCTCTATGTTGTTGGACTTTTAGGCGGATCTGCTTTTTCAGCCATTACAGAAGGTTTAGTGGTCATCTCCGCAGCCTAACTAGACCCACACCTGAATGTGGTCCGAAGCTCTGTGCCTGGAAACACACATATGTGAATGAATATGCCTCTGAGCCACCCTTCCAGAGGTGCTACTCACTCACACACCCCAGCAGCACAGGAGTGTGTTTGTCTCAGTGATGGATTTTTTAAAAAACCCTCAGTTTCCCCAGATCATAGCTCCTCACCCCTAGCTGCACATTAGAAGCACATGGGGAGATTTTAAAAAGAAAAGCAATTTTTAGATAACTCCCCAGGTGGGTGGTCAAAGTAGACAGCCACACCTGAAAGCCACCCCCACGGTGATTTGCTAACTCATGCATTTCTGTCTGTGCCGTCTCCAAGTGTTTCTGGAATACCTACGACGAGCCAGAGACTCTTTTCTGGGTACCGGGGGGACGACAGAAGAAGCCCCGGGGCTCACGGAGTGTCCATTCTTCACTTAGAAACTAGGCAGCAGGCTAATGAATACGTGCTGTGTGGGGAGAGAGGATTTGGCAGTTTGTAGAACCAGCTTAGCTGAGCACTGCCGCTTGGCATCGGCATTTTTTTCCCCATTTCCCTGGCCAGCCTGCAGCAACTAACCCAGAAGAAGGCGTGGGCCATGTCCTGGAGAACTAGACCCGTGGGAGTCATTTGGGCAAGAGCTGAAGCCCACCCGCCAAGAGAGCAGGACCCTGGATGCTTTGGGTGGGGAGACGTGGCCTTTGCCACCGTCCCCTGCATCCTGGTGGCCATTGGAGGTGAGATAGAACACGAAGATCTTCCAAGCACAGATGTCCCTTTGTCATTGGGTCACTAGGAGTATCGGTGGTGAACAGGCCTTTCGGAGGGACAGCAAAAGGCAAGGATGAGCTAGCTGCTCCCTTCTTTTTATTTTTTAAGATCAGTCTTTATTGTTTGACAGAGAGAGAAACATAGAGACAGAGACAGAGAGAAGGCGGAGGTTCCCAGAGCAGTCTCCATAGTTGTACATCATCCGTTTTTGACATGGTTTCTTTCCACACAGGTGGGCAGGGTTGTGCAGGGCTGGAACTGGGCCAGGGGTCTCCCGCATGGGAAGCACACCCCAGTTCAGCATATGGGTCCACATGGGCTGGGGCCAGGACTGGGACTAGATTCCCAGACCGTGTAGCAGCAAAGAGAGTGCTTAACCCACTGAGCCATCCCAGTATCCCCTGGCTGCTCCCTTGTTACCTGCTCCTTTCCACCTCCTTGAATTAATTTTTCTCAGTCCGGTCCAGATTCTATGCCCACCAAGGTGGGGCTGATAGGCCTGGTCTGATGAGTGCTTTTTACCACCAAACCAATCCCATGGCATGAGTTACACAGCACATGCATTGGAGTTGCTTATTCATTCGTTTGTTCATTCACTTATCCATTCCTTTCTTTCCTCAGTGCTATGTACATAGTCGATGCTTAGTAAAACTTCGTTGGTTGTTGAGTAGAGTGAATCAACTCACCTCATTTGGACCCTGAACATTTGTGAAACCTGGTCTATGTGCCAGGTACAGGGCTCAGCCTGGGACCGGAGACTAGCAGGTTTGGTGACCTGGCAGAGTGAGTGTGGGGAGGACACAGACCTGAATTAGCGCCATGGCTATGCAGGGACCTCAGGCCTTGTCAGCGTATCGTGAAGATGTTTCAGGCCATCGATATTAGCAGATACTTCGTTGTTCTCATATGGAGAAACAAAGGCCCCAGTGGTGGTGTATTGGGCTTCCTAGGACACAGAGAGAGCACTTTCCTTTGGGAATTTGGAGGGAGGGGCGTTAGCCACTTTCAAATCATTTGACTTGAGTAAAGTTTTTCCTCAGAAAGACGGCAGCCCAGCTCAGGGAAAAATCACCCCTTTCTTAAAAGCGAGATGGGTTTCTTAACTTGCAGTGTGCATTGAAGTGGCAGGGAGTGTGTTAACAGGCGGGGGCCCAGCCTGGGGCTCAGAGACTCTGCTCAGGAGCTGGGCGCTCAAGGGGTTGCATTCTGGGGGACACCCCAGTGGGGGCCTTGGGCGGTTCCTTGTATTTTATGACTCTTTGAGGGGTGTTTTCTGAGAGGAGATGACCAAAGAGACACCTCTGACACTTGACCTCATTCTTTGCAGACGGGTAAAAACGGAGCTGAAGATTCGTGGCTGAACGTAAACCCCGCATCTATGGGAAAACCAAGGATGTAGTCGTGGGCAGCACGGTGCGCTGAGTCGTGTGCATGTTGCCACCTTGCCCTGGAAGCTTCCAGAATCCAGACACAGGAATGCCAGGTTAGAACAGGCACCAGATGTCCTGAGGAAGCTTGGGAGGCTGGGTCAGCCAGAAAATGGAGGGGGGTTGGGTGCAAACAGGGAATTCAGCATGAACAGGGTGAAATGTTTAGAAGGAGGACAAAGAGGAAGAAAGAAGAAAAGGAAAGGAAGTGGAAGGTAGAAGGGAAGGAGAGGGACAGTGGAGGGAGGAGGAGGAAAAGGGAAGAGAAGGCAGGGAGAGAAGAGAGGAAAGGAGGAGGAAATGGGGAAGGAGGGAGGAGGGAGGAAGGAGAACACAACTTAACATATAGCCCCGTGGAGACGTTTCTGTTCATTTGTCCTTGGAATCGCCCAGAAGCTTACAGCGAGGTGCTCCTACGTGTATGAACAGCTCCATACCCCTTCATTACATCCGTGAAATGAAGGGATGGGACTTGGTGCACCTTCCATTCCATCCAGCTCTGATCTTCTGGAATTCCATGAAATCATCACCACACTGGGTCAGTCAGGGCCAGCCACACCGATCGTATCATCACATACCCCGTGTGCGCACGGCATGTGCCATAAATGAATGTGATTTCATTACAAGAACAAATCATTATTATCGTCAAATGGAGGGCAAAGGGTGCCCGAGGATTATTAAAACCATGCTTTCGAGGGTTATCAGCTCCTGTAGGAAGACATCGATCTCTCCTCCAAGGGCAAGGAAAGCGGGGGAAATCCGCTTTTCATTACCAATCGGCCTGGACTTAATGTGCCATAGCTGTCTTATCACATTGAGAGTACGTGTCTACTTAAGATATTTAATTTAAAGTGATATCCTTAATTTCCTCATGGTTTCCAAAGTTTACGTTAACTTTAACCTGCTAGTTTGCAAATGCATCCTCTCTTTCATTACCTCAAGTCCAGTGCCAGCCACACTTTTGTCTCCAGTTACTTCAGGAGTAACACCCTCGCTTAGGTTTGTCATCGCTGCCACGTCCTCACGGAACACAAATGGTGGTTTTCAAACCCATGGTCACTGTCACCCCGCTGGTGAGCACTGACTGAGCCCTTGCTGTGGGTCCGGCATGGGACGTGTTCTAAATTTCTTTTTTTATTGTTTTTGACAGACAGAGAGAGAGAGAGAGAGAGAGAGAGAGAGAGAGAGAGAGATACAGAGACAGAGAGAGAACTCCCCAGTTCAGCATATAGGTCCACACGGCCAGGGTCAGGATTCGATCCTGGGTCCCTGGTGCTGCAAAGTGAGCGCTTAACCCACTGAGCCATCCCGGCTTCCCCGGGACATGTTCTAAACGCATCATCTCCTGGCATCAACCCAATAACCTACCAGGCAGGGCTGTGATCGGCCCATAGACAGAGCAGGTCGGGGAGCGAGGCCTGTTCCTGCAACGTTTGGATGACGAAACCCATGTCTCTCTGTCTCTGGAAGCTGCTCGTTTACTCCGATGCCCATCTGGACAGATATCACACCACAGACACAGCTGGGAATGAAACGATGGCCGGCGCTTGGGGTACATGGGAGAATATCACATGCTGCTAAAGTGTGTCCCTCATCCTGAGCCTCTGCGGTGGTCAGAGCAGACGAAGCGCCGGGCCCCTACTTTGCAAGTGGGCGCACTGTGTTAGCAGGTGACAGACCGCAAGGGGACCTCTGACACCAAGACTCAGGCCCTCCCTCCTAGCTTCTCTCCCTAGACCATGACATGTGCCATAGTGTCCTGCCAATGGGCACTGCTGTTTGGCCTGGTCTGGAGGGGAGGAAACGGGCATGGGCATTTGCTGTGGTCACGCAGGCCTGGAGAGGTAAGACCACGTTCATCCCATGTACCACTGGATCGACTCACATCACAAGAAGGGCGAGTGTACAGTCAGAGACTTTCAGAAAGAGAGACCACATCCGCATAACCTTTGTGAAAGCTTATTGTTATAATGGTTTTATTTTATTCTTAGTTTCTGTTGTTCATCTCTTAACTGTCTAATTTATAAATTAAACTTTATCAGAGGTATGTATGTATAGGAAAAACGCATAGTATATACAGGGTTCGGTATGATCTGTGATTTCAGGCATCCACTCGGGTTCTGAGAACATATCCTCCCGTGGATAAGGGAGGACTACCGGATAGGAAAATTCTGAATGACATTCCCCAGTCTCCCAACAGTGATATTCTCTGCAGCATGTGGAGTGAGGAGAGGGAAACGAGTACTTTTTATTTGTATTTGTGTATATTGGTTGAATTTGTTAAAAGATGCATCTATTCCTTTCCTAATTAAAAAAATAAAATAAAATAAATATATATATATATATTCCCCCCAGGAAGTCTCTCAAAGTGGAGGCTGAGGCTGGGTCAGGCATCGGTGAGCCATCCTGAGAAAAGCTTCAAGCTCCTGCAGCGCCCCTGCCAATCACGGCTCCTCCTGCCACTCGGAGCTGCAAACTGCTGCACACCGGGCGGTTCTGGGAAGGTTGCCTCTGCCTTCCTCCACAGCAGGCCTGCCCATCAGAGTGGGCTCCTGTGAGTCAAACAGCAGGCCTGCTTGGGCCTTTTCTTTAAAAAAAAAGTCAGAGGCCCCTGCTTGTCTCCTTCAGATCCTTGGCGGATCTGGTCCCCTTCTCTGTCCCCGAGTCTTGCACAAATCAAGATCTGCAGCTGCGGTCAAGCAAGGTCGCAGGGGTTTAAGTTAACAGCAATTACAGAGGGCTTCCTGCGATAAACGCCTCAATCTCCCTTGAAATCTGCGCGCCCCCAGCTTTATGGCTGGCTCATGTTGGACGGAGCTCTGCAGACCAGACCATGTCAGAGGTCACGCTGTCACTTCTTACAGATCTGGCCAGAGATGAGGATCCTTCGCTATCAGATGTACCCGGTGGCCCCAGCAGGACGGAGCCAAGGGGACAGTCTGCTGACCTCACGCCCAGAGATGGCCAGTGCTGGCCAGCTGCCCCGCACTGCAGGGACCGTTGGCAAATTCCTTCCTGGGCCTCATGCAGAAAAGGAACAATCATTTCTGCTGGGGTGAGGACACTGTGATGTGAGAATACAGGCGAAATGATTCGAAAGAAGCATAACTTACTGAGTACTCAGTGGATAGTGAAGCACGTGGACACAGACCACAGGCAACTCCAGACTTCAATCTGAACCCTGCCACGCTCTAGAGGACCTTAGGGATGCCGTTCAACTAACTGCTGAGACTTAGTTCCTTCCCTCACCTGTAAAATGGGCACAGGGAGTAAGACCCACCTCAAGGCACATGGAAGGCTCTCTGAGAATGGTCTCTGTGCACCGTACTTACAACAGCGATTACTCATCCCCTAACACCTACCCGCATCTGGCATCCTGTTTGTTTTATTGTCTTCTCCCCTCCCCTCCCCCACGAGAGCTTCACAGGGGCTGAGATTTGTGTTTGTTTTATCCTCTAGCACCTAGGACAGTGTCTAGCACACAGTACGTGTTCAATAAATGTTTGCCAAATAAACAAAATGTTAGCTCGTTAACGCTGTTGCATTTGCCAAAACATGTGCTGGATACTTATGCAATTGATTTGCAGTAAGTTAACTTTATATATTTCATGTATTTTATTT
The DNA here is from genome assembly GCA_004027555.1 of Craseonycteris thonglongyai. Taxonomy (NCBI): domain Eukaryota; kingdom Metazoa; phylum Chordata; class Mammalia; order Chiroptera; family Craseonycteridae; genus Craseonycteris; species Craseonycteris thonglongyai. The sequence goes on from PVKE010003931.1 coordinate 6,373, forward strand.
GCACAGTTGTTTTTGTTTTTTTATATTTTACAGTCCTCTTTCTTCTCCGTTTTGGGACGGTGTTTGACATTCGGATGTAAAGTTCTGTACGGAAAGGGGTGGGAAGGCGTGGGAATGTTGGGGGCAGGCCCGTGTCTGGGGCCAATTTAAATGCACCGCCCACCGACACCCTCCTTTTCAGCCCCAACCCCACCCAGGCTTGGACTAAATTTGGCTTATTTCCTGGCTACTGGCACCTTCAACTGTAAGCATAGCCCTCAGGTCATGTTTTTCTGTGTGTTTTCAGAGAGAACCAAGCTCCTCAGGTGAGCATGTGGGTTGTAGGAGGGGGCGCTCCTGAAGGGCTCAGGAAATGTCTTCCCACTAGACTTCCATCACCGAGAGGCTGGGAGTCTGAGCGGAACATCTGCCATGTACGAGGCAGCTGGCTTGGAGCTGTCCTCTGGCAGGTCTTTGGGGACAGGCTCTGTCTGCACCAGGGTGGAAACCAGCAAGCGAGGAGACACGAGGGAGGGCGGGGCCGAGAGCTGCCAGGAACCAGCCCAGCATGTTTTAAGTTGGAAGAGAGAAAGGCAGCCAGGGCTGGATGCTGGCAAAGCTTCTGATTTGTTTGAACCGCTCCTGCCCTCCCATTGCTAATGCTCCTTTCAAAGAGAGACCGAGGGCAAGGCCAGTCGTTTCAATATGGAATGTTTGGGACAACCCCAGACCAGAACATCTGCAAGATCTGATTTGGGGCGCGTCCCCTCCCTCCACACTCCCCAGGCATGCGAGCATCTGGTCCGACTTTCTTGCTTATCTGAGTGATTCCAATTGCAACACCATCTCGTCTGTGGTTTTGCTGTTCATTATAAAATCATGTTTTACTTTGAAAATGCAACAGTGTTGGAATCAACCTAATTAGGCACCCAAACCAAAATCTCACAGAAAACAGAGTTTTTCTTTTTGACCCACTCCCAGAGAGTCAAAATCAGATGATTCCTAAGTCTGATTTGCAGCAGGTTAAGACTTAGGGACCAGCTTAAGCGCTGTCATTGGTCTCTGATTTTGTGCCGGAAACACAAAGCTCTAAAAGAAATAATAATAGCGGAGAAGAAAACAGTTCTGATTCTTTTGGAGTGGGAGATAGGGAACTTGAAGATGTAGCTTCTTGGCTTAATGCTCAGCACCTATCTCTTCCCTCTCTCTCAATTTCCTCATCTTTAAAACAGGGACAGGGACACTGGCATAGCTCAACAGGTTGAGCACTTGCCTTATAAGCAGGAGGTCCAGGAATCAAATTCTGGCCCTGGCCCGTGCAAAGCCACGTGCTGAACTGCGGCTGGTAACCTCTGGGATGGTGGTGAAGGTTCTCACCTCCCATACAAGAGGTCCCCCGTTTGATTCCCACCCCACACCCACCTGTGTGGAACGGAACCATGTGGAAGACTAATGACGTACAACTGTGGAGACTGCTCTGGGCCCTCCCCCTTCTCTCTGTCTGTCTCTCTCTCACCTTCTCTCAAAAAAAAACAATAAAATTAATCTTTTATTTTTTATTGTTTTTGACAGAGAGAGAGAAAGAGAGATACAGAGACAGAGAGAGAACTGAATTGGGAGAACTCCCCAGTTCAGCACATGGGTCCGCACAGGCTGGGGCCGGGATTTGATCCTTGATTCCTGGCGCTGCAAAGTGAGCGCTTAACCCACTGAGCCATCCCAGCTTTCCCTAAAATCAATCTTTAAAAAATAAAAAAGAAATAAAACATAAAACAGGGATAAAAATATCCGATTATTTCCTCAACATTCCAAAGACTTGGGTAAGAACACACCCTTCATGCAACATGCAAGGAACTCAACCACGCGTAGCTGGGTTGAGTAGTAGTCATAGTTGGTCCCTCACCCCCCAAAAAAGTCTGATGTTGTAGTACTGGGTTAAACAGAAACCAGGATTGGCAAACTTCAAGGTGAGGTAGTTTTTAGTTTTACATCTTTAGCTTAAAGATTGGCTCGGTCCCACAGGCCCATGCTCTTTCCCAGGGTCAGCGTGTCCTTCGAAGGCATCCGCCATAACCCCTCTGTGCTTGCTGCCCACACGTTCACACCAGCTGGCTGGCCACTGGTGACTAGCACATGTCCTGCTCCGCTTGCAGAGGCTCTGGTTGCTGGGGACTTCTCATCAGGCCAAACTGCATGACATGGCCATTACTGTAAGTTGCATGCTGGCACCTCACATGGTTCCAACGAATGAGGACCAGGCACAGAAAGAGGGTCTGTATTCTCGATCGGTGGGTTAGCACTCGGGTTATGGTGCAGTTGGGTGCCTGCCTTCAAGACTTACTTTGTGGCCTTCAGCCACTCGCTCCTCCGTGCCTCAGTTTCCTCATCTGTAGAATGGCTGTAACAGTAGCGCTGATAGCATTGGGGGGTGGGGGGGTGGGTCTGATGAGTATTCGAAGTCATAGAGACTTAATGTCATGGGGGCCTCATGCCTCCCAGCAAGTGGCAGCTGTGACCCCTCTCATGAGCCCCTGGCAAGCCCCAGAGAAGGCCATGCGCACTGCTAATGACTTGCCCAGCATCTCCCGGCTCCTGGTGGCCCAGGCGGGCGTCTGGCCTGCGTTTTCTCCACGCCCACGTGCCTCCTATCTCTGGCTCCAAATAAACCTAAACAAGAAGATTCCTGCATACCTTCCAAGGTGTCTTTACACACAATTACAGGCGAGTCCCTGGAACCAAGAAGCTAATCTGGTGGCCAGTTATAAAAATAATCTTGCACCTTTGCACAACAGAAATAGTTACTCGGATGAATGTCAGGTTCTGCGAGAGGCCAAACCTGCACTGTGTTGATGCACATCTCCGCCCCTCTTGAGCTGAATTTCATTGCATTTTGGGGAGAAGATTGTCTTTTCCCCCTTAGCCCAACTCACCCGCAGTGTTTTCCATTTTCAAGGGCTACCTCTTTCGGTGGCTTCAACACTTGAGCTCTAATTTGCACAATAAAACAAAAGTATCGCCTCCTGAAGAACCAGCTTGTGCCTTGGACTCCAGCGTGGGCTTTTGAAGGCACACAAGAACCTCCGCCACAAACAAACAAACAAACAAACAAACAGATCAGGCCTCCTTCCTCTCTCTTCCAACAAAGGTACACAAACAGTGCCAAGTGCCGCTGGCTGCTGGCCGGCCTGTCATCTGCGCCTCATGGGCCTCAGTGGGGAGTTTGCCTGGAGGGTGAGGGGCCGGCAGCCCTCATCTCTTTTTCCAGGGCCTCTGGGTCCCTATCACACCAAGACAGGATGTCCTAAGTTCTTGCTCCCCCTTGGCACCGCCTCTGCAGCTCCACTGGTTTCTGATCCCTGTACCTTAAGTCACCCCAGTGCTGCTTCTCAAATAGTGATGTGACAGGCAGGAAAGAGCTTGAAGCTGTAATATATATATACATCTGTTTTGAGCCTTCTGTTCCATGACCCAGGAAGTTGTATTTGTCTAAGAGCAAATGAACTGAACTCCCCCCTCCCACGCCCTCCACCAGACTCTCTGTGAGTTCAGATGCGGAATCTGCCAGATTTGGGTGGAGCCCAGCTCTGACCTGGCGCCTTCTGCCTCCTGGCTGCAGTGAGACCCAAGCGGGTGGAGTGTTGGAATGGTCATGTCAGGCTGGAGGAAGCCCTCCACTCAAGGATAGAACCCGCCCCGCCCCCGCCTCTGGCCCCTTTCCCGCCCAATCCACCTTTTTTTAAAATATATTTTTATTTATTTATTTATTGACAGAGAGAGAGAGAGAGAGAGACAGAGAGAGAGAGAGAGAGAGAGATACAGAGACAGAGACAGAGAGAGAACTGAACTGGGGGAGCTCCCAGTTCAGCATATGGTTCCGCACGGGCCGGAGCCATCCCGGCTTCCCCCAATCCACCTTTTTAAGCCAGCAGAACCAGGTAGGAAAGAGAACGAGAGGACGTTTCACAAGGGCGTCCCCTGAAGCAAGAAGGACCAATCCCTGTTCTGTGAAGGCTGTGCACAATCAGGAAAGGAAAGTGGGAACCATCCAGCTTTGATCTTGACGTCAACTGTGCTGTTAGCCCTGTAGTCACCCCATTTCACAGATGGGGGACTGAGTCCCAAGAAGCTGGAGACTTCCCACTGATACCCGCTAACACCTGCCAGACCCTGGAGTTGTAAGCCCCGTGCCCTACTCATGGTGAGGTCATCAGTGGCTTTAGGAGCATAACCAGGACCCTCCATCTTCCCTCCCCCTCCCCCACTATGTAAATGGAGGCCGCAGCTGAGGGAGGGGCTTGGGAGGGATGGGGCTGTTCTGCTGTCCTCTGGCCCAAGTCACCCACTCCAGTTGCAGAGGAGCCATTCTACGTTTCCTGGTATTCCAGGGATTCGTTGAGGTCCTGCTGCAGGTGCAGAGGGAAGTGGCAGGAGGCAAAGGCTCAAGGGACCGTTCTGACTTTGTCATCTGAAAGGACACCAGTCCCCACCTCAGTCTTCACACAGGAGGAAGGAGCGAGGGACCCGGTGTGGAGGAATGGGAAGGAGAGGAGGGGGAGAGGCAGGCCGCAGGCTGGTGGCCAGAGCTTGGCATTGCATCCCCTCAGCCTGCTCCCAGAGGGCTCCTGGGCCCAAGTGCCCTCCTCACCCTGAAGGCCCGGGGGACCCTCAGAAAATCCTCCCAGGCAGGGAGCACTGCAAAGGCTGAGAAATGGTGGAATCATCTGCTTTGGGTTAAAATAAAACAAAATCAGATTTTTAGGGTGGGGGAAGAAGACGAAAGAGATAAGCTGAGGTGGGAGGAGGCCCTGACCCATGGTTGGGGGATTACTGAGTCCATGTCCCCTGACCCCGCTGTTGACACAACCACTGCTGTCACAGGAGCCAGAATCTACGGCCAGCGTGGGTGTCCCAGCCCCTGGGCCCGGGTCAGGGTTGCGGTCCAACAAGGAGAGGCTGGAGGCTGGTTCTGCAAACCTGATGCTGGCCTCCTGGCAAGCCTCAGGGAAGGGACAGGCCACGGGGTCTGCTGGGGAGGCCCTGGCCAGTGCTGGTTTATTGTCCAAACATCACCCGACTTAGTCACCAGGCTGGTAACAGGAGATGACTGGCCTCTTAGTTTGACCTTTCACCCCTCTTTACTAAATAGGCCTAATTATTGCATTTGTCTGTCATTCGAGCCACAAATGATCCATTCAGGTCATGGTGGGGCGGGGAGGAGGCCACACTTTTCAGACCCCGTCTGGAGAGCGCCACTAATTGTATCCTTGAGAGGAAATTTGGCAGGGGGAGGGTTTGGCCCCTGTGTTTCCGGGGAGGGGACTCTTCCTATACGGTGGCAGGGATGTCACCGAGCAGTGAGCATTGTCCCAGCAAAGCCCTGGGCTTCTGGCCGTGTGCTTGCTGACAGAAGCTGGCTCTTCCTTCTTGAGTCCCTGGGTTTGAATTCTAGTTCCTGGTGGGTGAGTGACTGTCCTCTCCGCAGCCCAGCCACCTGCACATGGTTGACCCAATGGCCACAGTGTTTCCCAGCGCTCACACAGCCCTCTTCCCTCTGTGTGAGCAGAGACTACATTTCCCAGCCTCCTGCGTTTAGGTGGCCATGTGCCTGAGTTTGGCTAATGGCATGTGCATGGGGGTGGTGTGTGCCCCTCCGGGTCTGGCCCATATAAACCTCCTGTGCCTCATCCTCATGGTCTTTTCCCCACCTGCTGCCTCCAAGCACCTGGAAATAGGGGGAGCCACAAGATGGAAGGAGCCTGGGTCTCTGAGTGAATTGTTAGAGCAGACATCCAAAGCACTCCATCCACCTTTCAACCTGTGTTATGCTGTGATGGGACCACAAAATAGCGTTATTTGATTATGTCTCTGAGATTTGGAGATTATTTCAGTACTTAACCCATCGTACCTAATGCACTTAATAACAGAACCCCATGTTTATCCCAGGAGGTAATGTGCTCAATAAAGAGACTATAATTTGCAGACTCTTTGGGACTCTGGGCTGCTAGGTACAGTTGTTCAGGTTGTTCACTGCACAACGTGTCTAGCCAAGAGTGCAAGTGGCTAGCCCACACTGTACTCACAGTCTTGCACATGTCTCAGGGCTATATTTACCAGAGCTAAAAGCACCTATTTCTTAAATTTTTATTTATTTATTTATTTTTTATTTATTTTGACAGAGGAGAGAGAGAGAGAGAGATACAGAGACAGAGAGAGAACCAAACTAGGGAGCTCCCAGTTCAGCACATGGTTCTGCACGGGCCGGGGCCGGGATTCGATCCTCGGTCCCCGGTGCTGCAAAGTGAGCGCCTAACCCACTGAGCCATCCCGGCTTCCCCAAAAGCACCTATTTCTAATTTGTGCAAAGATACTATATGGGTGAATGACAGTCAGCTTAGATTGGTGACTGGTAAGCCCTTGTCTTTATGTAGTTTCTGCCTTTTTTTTTTTTTTGCTCATCAAGACTTCCTAATGCAAAACAATGTATTGTAAGCACATCGTGGGGATTTGGGGCACTCCCTGGAGATTAAGGATTCTTACTGGCATTATCCTGACTTCCGGTTGCAATCACTTCATCTTTGAGCAGTGTTATTTTAATTCTCCATTGTCCAAGTTCAATGACTATCTTACAACAATAAGTGTGTCCATCAGCTGGGCTTTATTTGCAGGGGCTTGGGGGCAAAACTGGAGGCAGGTGATTGGTAAGAGTACAGTGAACCCTGGCTAATTAAAATGCTCCTTAGACTGAAAACCATGCATCAGATTATCTGCATGGGTCCAAGAAGACTATCTGGACCCACCTTATTCTTCAGTCCTCCCAGTTGCTGGTCCTCAAATGGTTTGTTTCCTGAAAAGAGCCCTTGTACTCATATTTTACATTAAGCTTGTCCAACCTGGGCCTGAGGGCCACATGCAACTCAGGACAGCTTTGAATGCAGCCCAACAAAATTCACAAACTTTCCTAAGACATTAGGAGATTTTTTTGGCAACCTTTATTTATTTATTTATTTAGCTCATTGTCTATCTTTGGTGTTAGTGTATTTTATGTGTGGTCCAAGGCAATTTTTCTTCTTCTAACGTGGTCCAGATTGCACATCCTGTTTTATACTCAAGCAGATGCATGAAAATAGATAGTACCTGGGTATGAACTAGATGATTTAAATGCTAATTATGATGGATGGATGTACCTGGGAAAAAGATAGTGAAATTTGTAGAGCGAGATAGCTCATTCCAAGATGAGGCAGGGAAAGTTCAAGATGAGCCTGGACATCTTGTGACAAACATCAGGAAGTGCTCAATGAACAATGGGGACATGTCACAGTCAATGTGAAGGGGCTCCTGCTGGCCCAAGTCTAGAACAATTGGGGCAACAGAATAAATGCTGGTAATAATGGGCTGTAACCCAAAGAATTAAATAAGAATTCACGAATCCATATTGACGTAATAAATAAACAGAGGAGAAAGAAAAGCTCTTTCTCGCAATAGAATTGAATTTAAAAACTTTAGCAAAAATGATGGGATAAAAAAATAAATCAGCATTTGGAAGCCACCCTTGCCAGAATTGGCAATGTGCTAAAAGTAGTAGGAGAAAGTATGGTAAGTAGAAGGAATTTTGCATAGTCTCGAGGTCTCTCTCTACAAGATATTCATCAATTACAAGGGCAAAATGGCAACTTTATAGAAGAGAGAGGCACTGCCTTCCCCAAGTGATCAGTTATATCACCAGTCAGGGAACAAATGGCATCACGGGCCCCTGAAATGAAGCCCTGACAAGGACACACATGCGTGAAACGAGTTAAATGGTGGACCTCAGAACTAGCAGCCCTGGGGAGGGGGAGGAGGCCCTCACCCTTTCCTAGTTGTGTGGCTCTGTGTGAGTTGAATAAAAAGCTTCTTCATTTCTTTGTGTGTGTGTGTGTGTGTGTTGTGGGGTGGGGGCTACCTATGCCCATTCTCAGGTTGTTGTGAGGGTAACAGGAGATACTTGATGAAAAGCTTTTCACCCAGCCTTTATCGTAAGGTGCTGCAGCTCCCATGGGTATTTGTATTCCAACGCAAGTGAAACCAAAAGCAAAAGGTTCCCCTTGAAACCAAAATACAAGAGAGCGGTGGGTGGAGCGGGTAGGAAGTCCTTAGAAACCTGTCTCGTTTGAACAGCTTCCCCCAACTGTCTTCACAGTGTTTAATCCAATTCCTTTCTCCAAACAACCATCCTGGGTCACCAACAACAGAAGCCAACCAAGTTGGTCTAATGATTCATAGCCCAAGCATTGCCGATGCAATGGCCGTAGGGCCACGCTAGATGGTTATGTTACCGTAATTCTCTTAATAGCCATCAACAGAAGTAAGGACTTGAAAAACCCCAAGCTCGGGGTCATTTCCTTCACCAGACAGTTCCTGCGGTCCCAGAGCTCTGGACTGCATTGTGCGCTGATGGGACTGCTTCCAGCAACAAGTTATTCGAAGAGCCCCCCAGGAACACATCCAAAGCCGCGATGATCTCAGGTAATTGGATTTGCAGGGGCGCTGGACGCCTTGGCTCAGAGGACAGAGTCCGAGCGCTTTCCCAAGGACCAGATTCCTGGCGTAGTCAGGCAGCCATGAGATGCCAATGGCCCAGACCTCCTCCCTACGTCACCCTGCAAGAAAGATGCTGTAATGTTTTGGGGGAAAGAACAGATCATACGGCATTTGGCTCCCTTCCTAGCATCTGTTTTCTCTTTGGCTCGTTGGGAAGATAGAGATGAACACATGAAGTATCTTTGCTGGATGATGTGTGTGTTGCCAAGACAAAGAGATGGGGTATTCACAGATAACAGCTATCTTCAATTGATATGACAACTCTGTCTCAGGATAGGAAACTCTACATGTCTCCAGTCCCTCGCTGAATGCCGACTATGTGCCCAGCACTTTACAAATACCTTTGCTTTGAATGCTCCCCACAGCCCTAGAGCGGAGCACGGCAGACACTCAACTCTGTTTAAATTAGTTACGGTGCCAACTTGCCAGGGCCCCACAGCCCACGGTGATCTCAGGCTAATCCCAGGTCTCTTTGAAGCCAGTCTGAGGCCCCCCTTCTTCTGGGGGACACCCACATTCTACTGAGGTTCACCCTGCACCCTTCCTGTCCCCACCACGTCTACCTCCAGGGCCCTTATCATGAACGAGAACTCAAAACCAGGGGCCAAAACGTGGACAGCCCACTATCTCCTGTGAACATGGACCCCTGAGTGAGTCACTGTGCCCATATCTCAGTGACTCAGCTGAACCTGGAGCAAGGACACATCAAAGAAAGCTGTGTCGCCATGGAAACGTCTCCTTCCTTCAGAAACGGACCTTCCGAAGCATGTCATGAACACTGAATCAGCAACAAAAATTTTCCAGACAGATGACCTTCATTTCAAACTAACTCAGAAAGTCCTTGAAGTCGGGCTGCCTTGACTTCAAGGTTTGTCAGGAAAATAAGGTAGCAAGCAGTGTGCGTTCCTTCCCTCCTTTTTAGACATTTCTGGAGCCGGCGCTGCGAGCTGGGTCAGGGCAACCACAGTAAACAGGGCTCGCAAAGCTTCTGCCCTCAGGAAGCATAAAGCCTCAGGCATTGCCACACATTCAGACCCCCCTTCCAGTCTGGCCTGTATGGAGAACTCCCCAAGGCGCTCAAGTCAGACCGCTTTTAGCTGAAATGTTTTCCTTTTATAAATGCGGTGTTTGCCTGGTAAAGGCTGTATTTGTATTTTATCTGTCTTCACAATCAGGGTCTACATTGTGACATAAAATCTTTTCAAAAACAAAAAAGATTAATGTGATTGTTTGAGAGAAGGTGAGAGAGAAGAGAAGGGGTAGGGCCCAGAGCAGTCTCCATGGTTGCACATCATTAGTTGCGACAGTTTCATTCCACACAGGTGGATGTGGGGCTGCGTGGGGTGGGCACTGAACGGGGGCCTCTGGTGACCTGGCCCCTCTCGCTCTGACTGGTCTAACCCAACTGGAGTCTGGCTGGCTGTGTCCCACTCCAGCTGGGCAGCTCCCCACCTCCCCGGCCCATCCCCAGGCTCTGGGAACTCCCTCTCCTGTGCTCTAGCACGCCCTGAGGCAATAACAACCCCCGGTGCCACCTCTGGTCACCACACTATTCATTATGGTCCCCACACCTTGCCCTCAACTTTGCAAGTAATCCTTTCGTCCAACTCTCCTCAAATTTCCCAATTTGACCATCACCATTCCTTTGGCTCCCAGAGCCTGGCTATATGCCCTCTCAGCTCCGTAACTGAGTGATTCCAAAGTCACTCCTCCAACTCCAAGATCAGATGGACCTTAGAGGTGACAAAAACTGAAATCTTCTGAGTTGGCATCCCTTCAGAAGACTCATGCCTGAATCAGGCGACCTGGACAGAGGGCCCAGCAGGGGTTTCAATGTTTATTGTATTTAAAGTTTTAAAGAAGGGGCCCTCCAACCTCTTCGGACAAGCAATTGCCTGGAAACTGGAAGACAAGGGAAGCCTCTATTGTACTCCCTGACCTTGGGCAAATCCCTTGATCTCTTGCGTTTTAATTTCCTTTGAAAAATCTGAGGTGGCTTGGAGTCCTCACTGCTGAACATAAACGGAGAGCCGTTTGCCAAAGCCAAGTTCACGATCTTCTTGGGGCTTTTGTCGGAGGTTATTTTTGTGTGTCGGTGCGTGGTCGTGAGCATGTTTGATAAGGTGTTTCCTGGAGGTGTTTGTGAGCGTGTGCAAGCCAGGGGTCGCCGGGTGTGAGGAGCAGCCCGCCCCTTCTCCAGCAGTGCACAGTGGGGGAAAGAGAATTCCATGTGGACCCTATTTTTGTCCTGTTTTCCCCAAAATAGAACGGCGCGATGCTGTCCAGGTCGTGTCCCGGTTGGCTGTACCTCCTGGAGCGCCCCTGACTCTGAAGGAAGGACTTCCCTTGCCTCCTGCTTCCTCCACAGGTTTCCTCAGACCCCTGCTCCGGGGATTGCCGGCTTGGCAGGAAGACACACACGGCCAAGGCCTTACGGAGCCTCCATGGTCTGGCCGCCGGTCCCACTTCAGTCCTCTCCTGGCTCCTGCAGGACCAGACTCGGCACCAGGGACTCCCCAGCGGGCGCATGGTCCCTGCTGGTGCTCAGCAGAGCTGTTCCCAAGCTGCGTCCTCAGAAGCAGGGCCCGCTGGAGGACAGTGTGTCCTGCCCGCCGTGGGTGGGGACTTGGGATGATGCGTGTGGCTCATTCCCATCACTCCAGGGAGCACAGCAGGGCCTCGGGTGGAGCAAGGAGGGTTCCTTGGGGCTCACACCGGCCCGCCCCCGGCTAGCTGTGAGTGAGAGGTGCGCTTTACCGTCTGGGGAATGGCTGCACGTCGGGTTGTCTGATGAAACACCAGACACCTAGGTATACATTTGAGTTTCAACTCAATGATGATTTTTCATGTTTAGTACAGCAAAGAAGCATGCTTTTACACAAAATGGTTTGCTGTCTATCCGAAATTCAAATCTACCTGGGCACTTGGTATTTCTTATTGGCTATGCCTGGCGACTCTCACTGGGCATCTAGCACCTGCCTTACCAAAGGCTCTCAACAAAGAGTTCCCCTCATTGTGACTCTGCTATGGAGCAGGCCCTGGAGCCATAGTAGGGATTGAGAAAGAGACCGTATTGGTTTCCTGTTGCTGCTGTAACAAATACCATGTATTAGTTAAATGGTGACTTAAATGACACATGTATGTTCTCTTGCAGTTCTTGAAGTCAGAAGTCCAACATGGGTCTCACTGGGTTAAAGTCAAGGTGTCGGCCCGGCTGGACCCTTCTGGAAGCTCTAACAAAGATTCGGTTTCCTGCCTTTCTCAGCTTCTAGAAGCACCCACATTCCTTGGCTCGTGGCCCCCTTTCTCCCTCTCCACAGCCGGCAGTGGCAGCCAAAGTCCTTCTCGTGTTGCCATCTTTTGTCCTCTCTTCGGCCTCCCTGTTGCACTTTGAAGAACCCTGTGACGACCTTGGGCCCACCTGGAAAACCAGGATGATCTCCCAGTCTCAAGGTCAGCTGATTGGCAACCTTGATTCCACCCACAGCCCTAACTCCTTATTGCCATGTAAGGTTACGTGCTCACAGGCTCTGGGGATTAGGAGCTAGACATCTTGGGGGTTACAGACCCTGCGAACACAGTCTCTGATCTCATGCAAGTCACAGTCTGGGGTGGAAGAGAGGCAGGCAATCAGTCAGTAAACAAAAAAATAAATGTGTTTCTATATAACCCAGGGTCTCCCTCTTCCTGGACAGGCCCAGCCCCTCCTCACAACCCAGGGGCATCTGGCACACGCCTGGCTTGTACGTAACAGAGTCAGAATCTGAATTCAAAACACAAACCAAATGAAGAGAAGCACTAACAATAATAAGGCGGTGCAGCCACTCTGGGCAAAGGAGCTTAGCGTCTGACCCAGAGATCCCACACTCAGGCATATGCCCAGGAAAAATGTTCAGGAGTGTCCACCCCAACACATGCCCCGGAATATTCAGGCAGCTTTATTTATAATAGCCAATGACTAGGAACTAGTTTGCTGCCTTTCAACAATTGAACAAATAAATAAATGACGGGAGAGTGATACAAAGGAATATTATGCAAAAATGCGAACGAACAACTCTCGATACACACAACCACCTGGATGAAGGTCCCCAACTTCAGGCTGAGCGCAAGAAGCCGGCTCAGGCACCGTGGATCTGTGCTTCTGTGGGTGTTGGGCTCTGTTCGCCTGGCCGAGCTCAGCCACTTGGCACTGCATGCATGGCCCTAGGTCAGAGTTTGCAGAAAGAGCGATGTGTCCTTAATGTGAAGGGTGGACGTGGAGCAGTACCATCTGCCTGTGAAGTCCTCATGGCTGCCCTAGGAGAGTGGGCACAGAGCTTACTCTTGCTGTCTCTTTCTTCCCTCCTGCCAGCCTTGCTGACCACCAGCGATCCCTGGACCAGTCGCAGAAGCAGCTGTCCACAGGCTTCACCCAGATTCCGATCTGTCCACCCACGTTCAAGCCTGCTTTCCAGACTTCCCGGCAAGCTGCACTTGTCCACTGCCCAGGCACGTCTGTGAGGCTGGGGTGGGGCTTGTCTCTGACCATCCCCAGCTCCTCCCACCAGCGGGTCTAATCCCTGCAATAGATCTGTTCTCCCACAGCACCCAGGGGGGTCCTGCCTCCCCGACTGGACCTGGCCTGATACGCCTTATAGGGAGGTGGGAGGCTGAAAGGCACGGCTGGGAGGGGCACAGGGGGGCTCTGGGGGCTGCAGGAGCTAATTCCGGGGCTGTGTCTATTTCAGAAACATTCATCAAGCAGCGTGCCTATGATTTGCCTACTTTTCTGGATAATTCAAGATGTGCTTTTTTCAAGGGTGTTTTTAAGTTCTGCTACCACGGTTATTTTCTATTATGATGCTTATCAAGTTCCCACAGCAGGTCTCCCAGGCTCCTGGGTCAGAAGAACAGGCAGGGAGTACCTTATCTTCTCTGAGAGTTCCCAGGGCCTGGCTGTCCCAGCCCAGCGCAGGGTCTCAGGGAAGCTCCTCCACTCTGCCAGTGGTAGGTGGGGGCACTGGGAACTGGCCTGGGGGTCTGGGAGGAGGGATGGGGCAGGGGCAGGGTTCCCTCTTCTTCAGGACCTTCCTCTCCAGAGAGAAGTTATCCTGTGAGTCCCTTACAAGTTAATAGTCTCTTATCTGGGGGCATTGCCCAGAGGAACGAGGCACCTCGTAAACCTCTTGAGGGGTCTTTTATGTGCTTTTCCCACCAGCTCTTATGGGGACCCTGAGAAGAACCCTTCCATTGCGATTAGATGGTGGGATGAGGGGACATCCCAACTGGAAGGGTCACCTAGGGACGCCACAGACAGAATTCAGCCACTGGGGTCTCAGCTTTCCCACCCAGAAAGGGCTCTTATCCCTTCAACACTCACAAAAAGAGGGCTGGCTGAGCATCAAATGCAGAACAGAAAGACAGACACCTCCCGCCCTTGGGTGCTGATTGTCTAAGCATGTGTGTCTATTTATTTGGGGATAATATAATATAGAAAGTAATTACATGCTATGAAATATTGTTTATAATTTTACAATATACAACTTGATATTGTATAATAAATGTATGAGATATGCCATATATAATATATAAATTGTACAATATTTAAAATAGGATATATAATTGCACTCCTATAAACTATATTTCCATAAAATATACATATAGAACATAAATATATTTATACAAGAGCTGTCTGGAAAGTCTCCAGCCATGTAATGGTTCTCATTATATTGACAATGGCTGGATTTTTCCGGACAGCCCTCTTATTACAATCAATTATTATATAATATAATTTGTATATTATATGTGATATGATAGTAATTTTATTATAGATAATATACATTATGTATATAATATACAATATACATTATATATCTATGTATAATGTCTAAATAAGTGTATTTGCATAGAAATATATTTAAATACAATATTTATATTTCAAGGTCCATCTGGCTCCCCGGTCCATAAAAGCAAACTATACCTGGCTGAAGCCGGAGGACACGCAGTTTGAGGGCTCTGTACCTTCCCGTAAAGCTACAGGATGAAGCTATTCTTCCATCTTCATTGAACCCAGACCCAGTTGCCCTGCTTCCCTCAAGACTGAGGGATGAGCAACACAATGTGAGGTTTGTAGCTGCAGAACCAGCACAGAAGGGTCCTATCCTGTTTAACCAGATGCTGAGCTGTTTTTCAGAGACGACAGAGACCACAAATCTTGCAGCGGGGGCATGCGCAGAGGGGAGAATCTGACCTCCAGCTGCACCCAGAACTAAAGTCCTGCCCACCCCCACCCCCACGCAGAACCAAAGACCCTTTCAGAAGCCAAGGGTCTGTTGTCCAGGAAGACCCAGTGCTGACACCCCTTACCATAAACAACCAAGTTCCAAGGTTCTCCAATTCCAACAGCCCACCGGAGCTTCCTCATACCTGTCCCCCCGCCGCCCCTTAAGAAACCCTTACCCTAGTCCAGTGAGCAAGGTGGACCTTCTCAGTCGGTGGCTTCTCAATGGAGAAGCCTGTCCTTACTCCCCGCCCGGGGCCTCGCAATTAGAGAGCGAGAGAGAAATGCTATAGGAAAACGTGTGAAGTCCTGGCCGCAGTGCTGGAGGATGGGAGGAGGCGGCCCAGGCAGCAGGAAGATGAGTGTGGGGGGCCCTAGGACCCCTCTCTTCCTCTTGCTCCCTTGCAATCCAAGGTCCTTAAAAAACCCCGGGGTCCCATGAACAGGCCCCTGCAGCCCACGTGTCCTCCTCCCCGCTGCTGCTCTGCCCCTCGCCCGCCCCAGCCATGGGGCCAACTCTGAGCTCACTCTCCTCTCTGCTAGGAGTGCAGGGACCCAGAAATCCACACTGGGGCTGCCCCCGCTTCCTCCAGGCTCCCCCACCAGTGCCACCTGCTCAGAGAGCCTGAGGACAGCCCTGCAGCATGCTGGCGCTGCTTAGTTTTCTTCCTAGAACTTGACACCTGCAGACATACGACTTACACTCCTTTGTTTCTTTATGGCCTGTCTGCCTTCACTGGAGTACAAGCTTCCCGAGGGCAGGATTACTGTGGGCATCTCCAGCACACAGAGCAGGGCCTGGGACACTGTAGGTGCTCATAAAGACTTGTTCGAATGAATGAATGAATGAATGAATGAATGAATGAATCATCCTCTCACTGCCTCTCCCTCCCTCCACTCTGGGCTCCTCACTGCAGTTTCCGATGAACGGGAATAGATGTGCTCCTGGGAAATGTGTTTTCCTGTCAGATTTCCAACTGCTGATGATGTCCTGAGACAAAATGTCCCCGCCACCCACTTGCAATCACTTCCAACACTGGGCTTTGCACACACGCAGGAGTAGCAAATGCTCACCGTGTCCAAGTTTCCACGAGATTCGTGACACCCACCTCAATGAAGAGTCTGGGCCCAACAAGGCCACTGCAGGGGCCTCCCCAGGTGGCAGGGAAGAGCTCAGAGAGTCTGGCTAGCAAGCTGTCTGTGAATGCCTTCCTGAACTTGCCATGCTGGGTTTGGGGCGGGAATTCATTCATTCATTCATTCATTCATTCATTCATTCATTCAGGGTCAATGCTCTCTACTATTTATTGTAAGCAGGATGAAAACAATTTCTGACAAAAACCCCAACGGCTGTTCTGGGGAATGGAATGGGATGACTTGAAGCAAAGCAAGACGCCAGTGTTTTTCATTAAAAGATTCTCAAGATTATTTGATCTTTTTAAACCACATGCATTTATTACCTCAGGGAAAACAAAAATACAAATTGGATTATGTTAATTCCCAGCAGAAACTCCTCCCTTGACACCTGGGCCTCCCAGAACGAGACCACAGCGCTTCCCACGGACTCGGAGCTGTGATGGTCTGGCCTGACCTCCCTCTCCAGCTTCTGCTCCGGTTACACTCATCACCAGAGGACGTTCCTACCACAGGGCCTTTGAGCGCCCTGTGCCTTCTTTCTGTGCTCTTTTTTCGGCTGTCACGGTCACGTCAGATTAAACTGCATCAGGGCTTCTAAATCCAATGATCTATTGGTGCGGTTACTGGACTACATTCTCGTTCCTAATATAAGTTTCTGGAGGGCTCACACACAGAGGGACACCAATGCCAGGTACGATCCTGGCTCATGCTGGTTGTCTCCAGGTGCCGGGCATAGTAAAGTGGCAGCAGTTTACCCCTCAAGACAAAACACCCAGAGGTCGCTCTCTCATGCTCCACTGCCCAGTGGCCACATCTTTACCATTGGCAAAAATGTAGGTACCATCATATCTGTTCATCAGGTATCAATGACAGGGGGTCAGCGAACTCGACCTGAGCAGAGCCTTGAACACATGGGAGTGAAAGGAAGAAAAGGTCTCCAGCAAACCATCTTCTTGTCCAGCCACCGCAGCTAAAAGTCCGTCATAAAAGCTTTTTCTCTGGGACTCAGGAATAGCACGTCTGAAACACAGATGAGAGCAAACAAGATCATGCCATGGAGATAAATTGTGGGATGAGAGGAAAGCAAGGGATGCAATCAATGTTCCCGCCAGGGGCGGTGGTTTCCCCTGCATGCACCCAACACCAGCCATAGTCGCGGCTTCTGGTGACATCCACCTGCCCCTGAGCGCTCAACCCAGGGACCATCGCGTGCACGTCGTTCTTGCCACCAGGGGGCGCAGGAGAGTCCTGTCTCGGTACCTGAAGACCCAGGTTACTGCTACACTCCTGTTCTACCTTGGGCTTCATTCCAAACACCTGAAATGCTTATGTACAAATAGATATTTTTAAAGAATCTGAAGATTCTTTAACCCCAAGCTCAGAGAGCCTAGTTTGCAGTGGGCCCTGGGAATTTAGGTGGTTTTCTGTTTGTTTCGTTGTTTTGTTTGGAATCAAGTGCCTTGGTCGGTTATGACCTAATCAGATTCATAAAGCACTGACTGGTCCATTTCTCTACCACCAGACTCAGCACTAACACTCCACAAAGAAAATTAGTCCCGACCGTGAGGGGAATGAAGAGAGCAAAGGAGAGAGAAGCCCTGATGGTTCACTTCTTTTCTCTTCTCTTTATCTTTTGACCATGCTTGGAGATCCCCTGTTCTGCAGACACATAGGAGTTGGGGGAAGGGGCGGGTGACAAAGGGATAAGTGTCCCGTGCTGAGAGAGGCCCCCAGGAAGTTATAGAAGGTGCAGAGGCTGCTGGAGAAAGGGGTCATCTTCATCTTCCTTGTCGATGGAGGCTCAAGGCCAACATTTTCGTTTTTATTGTTTCACTTTTTACACATTTGTTAATTACAGAGACGTTCTGTGGACCGAAGTGCAGAGAGCTGAGTTCATGCTCACAGCCGTGAGTGCTGGGGCATCGGTTTCCTCCCTGGTCCCAGAGAATCCCTCTCTTGTTTCATTTCTCTAATTCCTTTGTCTGGGTTCCCGATTCTGTCCCCTCTCGCCCCATGGGCAGCCTTTCTGACGTGTCCTTATGTTCCTGGGTGTCCCCATGCAAGGTTGTGTGTACAAACCACTTGTCAAAGTGGTCAAATGGTCAATCGCTCATTCTCTTTTTCTTCTCTCTCCCCCCCAGCACAGTATATGGTCCATCCATTGTGTTGGGTGGTCCCAATCTGTTGTTCCTAACTGTGCCTTTCTGTGGTGAGAACTCCCCACTGGGCTGTTCACTGTCCCAGTGGTGAGCACCTAAGTTCTCACCACCATCAACTACACTTCGATGGACATCTCCACATCCATGTGGACCTGTGTGAGAATTCTGCAGGACAACTCACCCAGCATGAATGTGGCTGGGTGCTAGAGTGCATGAACATTTCATTTGACTACTAACTAGTGACAGTTTTATGCCGCAAGCCTAAGGGGGTGGGGGAAAGAACTAATTTAAAAAATGTGAGTATTCTATGATGCAAATACTATTAGGCTCCAAACTGCAGGGAAGTAACTTGGACACAAGGACATTGCTGATTATTCCCCCAAGTGCACATAAGAAATGGATGGTACTGTTTTTGTTCTTTGCACTCTTAGCTTTCTCTGAGAGCTTCTGAAACCAAACATAAAGAGACCATCTGGTTAGCAAATGCAAGAGAAGATTCAGGAACACGCGAAGTACGATCCAAGGCCAGTAGTGGCAACATTACCTGGAGCGTGTTAGAAATGCAGAACTCAGGGCCCACCCGCCCTCAGCATCAGAGACTTTAGGGTGAAAATCCATGTTTAAGTGACATCTCCAGGGGATTCTCAGATGGGTTAATGTTCAGGAACAAGTGAAGATAAATCAGAGAGAGAGAGAGAGGAAATAGATGGATGATAGACATAGGGACAGAGAGATCCAGAGAAATGTGATAGATTAAATAGACAGACAGACAGGCTGATGCTGGTTTCGATAAACCATAGAACACAGAATTACAAGCTTGCAACTCCCTTTCGAGAGCATCTCATGGCATACTAACTGAGCCGTGAGGAGACCCCCAGAGCCCCCTGAGGGTGGTGGCAGGGGTCCCTCAGCAGCTGGGGCCAAGCCACCAACTGTCTGCCTCACACAGATCTCAACATTTAGCCATGTTACGAATGGCACATCCTGGGAAGCTTCCCAGAGAAAATTCAGATCCCAGGATGAGACCAAGTTGAACACTCCTGCCTCGTGCAAGCTCGCCTCATCCCACAGACGTGGAAACTGAAGCTCAGAGAGGCAGCGCGCCTCCCTCATCGTCACACAGCTATTCAGGGGCAGAACCAGGCTCAGTGAGTTCTTCTCCTTCGTGGCTTCCCGCGTGACACACTCAGCCCTCAGTGTGGCAGGGAAAGCTCTGGGAGCGCTCATGGAGCTGCCGGGCCATGCCGAGAGGGCCTGTGGTGATTCTAGCGGCCTGACTTTGTAGATGAAGGAGGAGGTGAGGCGGAGGAGGACACGCAGGGCTCTGGCTGGGCGCCCCTCAGCCCCCCACACACAGCAAGCCAAACCCGCACACAGCTGGCAGCTCCAGTTTCCTGGCCAGGCTCATTTTGACATTACAAGACACAAAGCACAAACGTGTTCGGATGGGACAGGCCGTTACTGCGGTGCCATTCAATAGGGTTTACGATTTTCCTGGAGCCTCTCGGCCGGGTGATGCCAGAGAGCGAGCCAGAAAAAGAAAATTCTTAGGTGACGTAAATGCCGTCAAGACACTTGCGAGCGGTATGCACTTTTCCTGCCCCGGGAAGGGGTGGGGTGAGGGGAGGGGAGCCATCTTGGAGCCAAAGAGAGAAAGACAGAAGGGACACTTCCCCATGCCCGTGGACTCGTCTCACCACACAAGGGCCTTACACATCCATGCTTTTTGCTTTTGAGCCAAGGGCTTTCGACTTAAATGCTCCAGGTTAATTAGCAGACGGAGGACACCCATTAAATCATTAGAGCTGAGATCACCCGAGAGGACATGAGAGAGTCAGGACATTAATTGCATTATTTTATTTCCAGATTAAAGTTATTTTGGTGGAGTCAGCTTTGCCAGGGAAGAAGGTGATAAGATCAGATGCCGCCGTTAACTGCCAGATAGCCTATTAGGGGTCCGGCAGACAGGGGCTCCAGTCACACGGGCTGCAGGCATTTGTCTCCAGCCAAAGGAAAGACTCCAGATGCTCCAGGGCTGGCCTGTGAAAGAGAGTCGCCAGCTCATCCCACGTGGCTGGGGACTGTCCCAGTTTTAGCTCCCAAAGTCCCTCATCCCATGAACCCCCTTAAACCTTGGAGAAGCAAGTTGGCAAGGTGTGGGCCCTTGGGGGCGTTAGGTAAAGTGAGTACATTTCTGATGGCCCAGCCACAGTGATGGTTTTCACAGGAAGGAAAAAAATAAAAAAATAAAAAACCCTGGGCTCTTTTTTCTCCAGCAGCGGATTCTTGGCTCCTTAAGAAACACAGAAGGGGATGCCGGGAAAGCTCAATGGTTGAGCGCTTGCATTGCAATTGCAAGGTCCAGTGTTCAATTCCCAGCTCTGGCCTGCACAGCCCCATAGGCCGAACTGCAGTGCAATTAACTGGAGACCACCTGGATGGCTCAGCAGTGAAGGTTCTCGCCTCCCATGTGGGAGGCCCCCCATTTGGTTCTTGCCCTGTAGGCCCCCACATCCACCTGTGTGGAATGAAACCATGTCACAACTAATGATGTACAATATGGAGACTGCTCTGGGCCCTCCCCCCTTCTCTCTCCCTCTCTTTTTCTCTCTCACACAGCTTCTCTAGAAAGGAAGGAAGGAAGGAGAGAAGAAAGGAGAGAAAGAAGAAAAGAAAGAAAAAGAAAGAAAGAAGAAGAGAGAGAGAGAGAAAGAAAGAAAGACAGAAAGAAAAAAAGAAAGAAAAAAAGAAAGAAAGAGAAAGAAAGGCAGAAGTTGAACTTGGTGCCCAGCCTTGGGTCTCTCTTTATGCAGACATCCAAAACATTCTTCCAGGCAAAGGGAAAGGAGAGAGAGAGAGAGAGAGAGAGAGAGAGAGAGAGAGAGAGAGAGAGAGAGAGAGAAGAGGAAGGAGAGAGGGAGGGAAAAAAGATTGTGTAAGGAGTTCCCTGGAGAAGTGCATCTAATTCCAGGGGGAAATGAGTGTCTAAGAGAAGGTGCCTGTAGGAATTGCACTCCCCAACCAGGACGCGGGCACTGTCATTAGAGGGATGGACATCTATAGGGCATAGCCATCCTTTCTCTCTCTTACCCCATGCTGTGCAATCCCAGCCAGAATGGGTGGCCCTTTATTAGAACCACCTGGCCGTGAAGAGGCTGTGCCCAGTTCCAGCTAGAAACCTGGATGGTAGGTGGGTTCTGCTTTCGGGCCAGGGTGTCCCAGTGGGGACAGCCACAGTGAGGCGAGGGCCCGGCTGCCTCTGTCTCCTCGTCTATGAGTGAGCGGTTCGGTTCCCGCCTGGCTCCACAAAGCAGCGAGGAAGGGACGGAACACAGAGCAAAGACCAAGAGTGTTTGGAAGCTGGTCTGGTTGGTTTGAAATGTTAAGAGGTGACACATAAGAATGTCCTATGTCCTAGATTTTAATGGGCAGCACATGGTCTGGTGCATCACACCGTTAGCTGTAGAGAATGTGCCAGATGCCCCACAAATGCGTAAGGCATTGTGATTACTGGGATGGGACTGAGTTAAGACTACCTAACTCTCTAATTTTAAGGACCCTGTTCACCAATTTAATACTATAAATGGGACCACATGGACTATCTTTCTACTTGAAACAGAAAATAGACGCATCCTTCTATAGATCAATAGTAGACTTCTTTCTCTTTCTCTCTCCCTCTCTCTTCCACTCCTCCTGTGCCTCTCTCCCTCTCATTAAACATTTCACAAGCATTTACGTGGTACCAAAAATAAGGATGATAATAAATATTTACAGATATGCATGCCTCCCACTTGCCAACCAAACCTAAATTGTTTGGCTGGATCATTTCATCTCAAGTTTATACCTATTTCATATTAATTTTCTTTTTTAAGATTTGTTTTATTGTTTTTGACTGAGAAAGAGAGAGAGAGAGACAGAGAGAAGGGGGAGGGCCCAGAGCAGTCTCCATAGTTGTACGTCATCAGTTTTTGACATGGTTTTCTTCCACACAGGTGGGAGGGGGCCACTCAAGGCAGGAACTGGGCTGGGGGCCTCCCACACACGGGAAGCCCACCCCAGCTCAGCACACAGGTCGGCACAGGCCGGGGCGGGACTTGGTCCTTGGACCCTGGGGCTTAGCCCACTGAGCCACCTCACTTTCCCTTTTATTTATTTATTTTTTGAGTGCTGTAAATTATACATAACATACAACCTAGTTTAGCTATATTTAAGTATACAAGGGCTGTCTGGGAAAAATCCAGCCATTGTCAACACAATGAGAACGAGTACATGGCTGGATACTTTCCGGACAGCCCTCATAGTTCAGTGACATTAGGTATGTTCATGTAGCTATGCAACCATCACCACCATTCATTTCCAGAACTGTTTCATCATCCCAAACTGAAACTCTGTCCCCATTAAATACTAACTCCTCATCCCCCCGATCCCTGGCGACCACCACCCTGCATTCTGTCTCTATGAATCTGACTACTCTGGGGACCTCAAGTAAATGGAATCATACAACATGTGCCCTTTTGTGACTGGCTGATTTTACTCAGCGTAATGTCCTGATCATGTTGTAGCATGTGTCAGGACTTCCTTCCTCTTTAAGGCTGAATAATACTCCATTGCATGTACAATGCCATGTTTCGTTTACTTCTTCATCTGCTGACGGACAGTTGGGTTATATCTCCTTACTTCCTATTCCGTGAGGCTTAGCTAAAGAAAACATTTTTGCTTTTTGCAGCGTTTTGTTGTTGGTGGTGTTGTTGCTGCTGCGGCCGTTTTACCGCAAATGTGGGAGATGTTAAGGCTCCTGGAATATTCCAGGCAGATTTCTGACCCCTGTGCGTCTCATTTTCACAGAGGACCTGAGACTTCTGGGGTTGGAGGCTCAGAGGTTCTTGGGTTTTTCTGAGGCCAACATGGGAGGTAGGTTCCTATTCTGATCCCACTCTTCCCAGCCAGCGAGGAAGCTCAGAATTCCCCAGCTGCCCCCACCTCCACCCCAGCAATCATGAAACACTGGCATCCAGCTCTGATGGGTCCCTTCTAGATTCTTCCCGCAAGAGTTCAACAGACCCCAACTCCTGTTCCTTTTGACCTGGAAAGATCTTTAGTTCCCAGGCACTCTCAACCAGCTACATGCCCCCCTCATCCGCTCCCCTCCCCTCCAAAACACTCTTCTTGTCCCACACTGGGAATGCTTTGGTGGGCTTTGCTGTGCCTGACCACTCCCAGGTTGTCTGTGTGTAGAAGTTTCTCTCAAGATTTTCATTCATAAACCGTTAGCAGAAGCCCATCCAATGCCAGGAACACTCTCTCCCTGGGCCCTGCTCCTGTGTGCGTTACAACCTCCTCCTCAGCATAAACAGAGCTGATCACTTTATACCCTTTGTATATTGTTTCTTAATATGAATGAAGTGAAACAGCTAACCGGTAGTCATTCAAATTATTGCCTAACGTAAACTGACAACGTGCGTTGAAGTGTTTAGCTTCAGAAACTGCGAAAATGGTCACAGCTTAGTAATTAACTCACATTTACTTAACCCCGCCATTCGCTTTGTTATTATTAGTATTTTTAATCAAGGAAACGAGGTGCCTTCTGCGGGATACGGATTTGATCTGATCTGGGCCCACTTATTTTCAGCTGACCTGACCCATGCCCTCGCCCCCAACATCCTTGCCATCAACCTCCCCAGGACAAACTGGAAATCAGCGCCAGGGACTCCAACACAAATAGTGTCCCCGCCACTGGGATCTGAGGCCACAGCCGGCCAGGGCTCGGCCGAGACCGGGGCAGGCGTTCAAAAGCAATAAGAGGTTTTACCTTTTTGCCAACAATTCTGCAGGCAACATTTGTTTTCTATCTTCCTTTTCTTTCTTTCTTTCTTTCTTTTTTTTTCTTTCTCATGAAATCACTTTCATAAACTCCTCAAATGTTTCAGTTTATTCAGTGACAATTAGTTTACGGCATTTCTGAAGTGGATTTAGATTCGAGTGATAAAATTACAAGCCAAAATTGCAACCATAATGGAAAATCCTGGTTCATGTTTGGCCTTCGAGACCACAACTGAAAGATTACGGGCCGACGCCAACGACTGGCAGAAGTAGCAATCATGTAACATTCCTGTCCCTGCGCGGCAGCGGGGATCCCAGGCTGGGCCGTCAGGGTGCCCTGCACCCTGAGCCAGGGGCCCCTGGCTTCCTGCTGTTAATGGCAGGACGGGAGAAGTGGATCTGGCCCTGCCCGACAGGTGGTATGGAAGAAAGGGGTCAGTTGGCAGATTCGCCTCCTCTCCCCTTGAAACGTGTTCTTTCTTCCTTAAACTCCAGAGCCAGCACTTTCCTGAATTCCAGCCTGGCTGATTGCATCTCAGTTTCTTGGTGTTTAATGGAGACCTTCCTGAGCTATTTCCTGATAGCAGCTGGGAGCCTTTTGAACAGTCAGCAGTGGGATTCTGAACAATCCAAACTCGTAATGGCAGTTCCAGGGGCAGGGCTGACTTTGAACTCCAGCAGGAAGTGCACCACGTGGCCAGCTAGCCCACTCACAAGTCTTTTCTTTTCTTTTTTCCCTTCTCATAGTTTAGACCCCAACAATCCCCTACCTCCCCCATCAAACCCTGTTTTCCACGAGGAGGAGAGACCTGTGATGGCAACTCCGCTTTATTGAGCATCTACTACATCCCAGCCCTGGGGCTCCAGCTGTGAACCAGAGAGGCCAGGCCCTTGCCCTCACCAGTGGGGGACAGAGAATAGCAGAGGAAACACAGGGGAGACCAGGGGCTCAGAGGGCCGTTACAGCCATCCTCTGCTCCTTTCACAAGGCCTCCAGCCACCTCTGACCCTTAGCCTGTGTACCAGCTGGGAACAAGCCCTCCTCCTGGGTGAGCTGCCCTCCAAGGCGCCCATCTGCACATGGCAGTCGACAAGATGAGCCCCGAGGAGCAAGGGGCCCTTGTGGGCCTTACCTGTCACCGAGAGGATGAGCTCACTCCTGTTCCCAGGGCTTGGGCCTACCGAGGGGCCTCCCTAACACCCCGCACCCCCAGATGCAGAAGCTGAAGGGCCTGATCATTGAAAAAAATTTCAAAAAAATCACAGTTCACATTTTGGTACGTGTCCTACCAAATACCAGTTTTGTTCTCTCTCTCTTCCCCAGATAGATAGACGGTAGACAGATACACAGACGTATGCATATAAATAGATATACAGGTACATGCACATGCATATACACACTGTCCAGAAAATATCCAGCCATGTAACTGTTTTTGTTACTGGTATAGTGAGGATAGCTGGATTTTTCCTGGACAGCCCTCATATATATAAATATAAATATATATAGTTGACTCTCTGTTAACCAGAACTCAAGCAACTGTCAATCTTTTTTTTTGCCAGTTGCTTGAACCTTTGCTGGTTACTTGAGTTCCGGTTAATGGAGAGCCTACTCACATTTACCCAGCATTTAACAATCCCCATGGGTGCCCATTAACAGAGAGTCTATGTATGTATGTGTAGAAAGAGATAAAAATGGAATGGACTCTACAGACTGTTTTACGTTAACTCCATTAATACTAATTTGATATCATGAATCCCATCTTTTTTTTTCCCGTGGCATCACTTGTATATCTTTGTTGACTTTTATATTACAAGAAAAACACACACTCTCTCTAGCAGCTGAAACCGTGCAGAAGCAGCTGACGTGCAGAGACCGCCTCCGTAGCCTCCAGGCTCCCCGCGGTACCCAGCTGGCGGAATCGCGTGCATGTTTCCTGCCTTGTGCGCTTTTTCTGTTCAGGTAGAAACATACCCACAGGCTATTTATTAGAACAGAAATTGTGTCACGCTGTATGTAGCTTTTCTGCAATGTCCCTTTTCTCTTGATGAATTCCGTTTGGTTATCTCCTCTCTTGGTCTGTATTCACCTCTCCATACCCAAGGCTGCCTGCTGGCTGGCTGTCCCTGAGAATGCCTTTTTTGGGGACACACATGTCCACACACAGGGCAAGTGGAAATGCTGGAGTGACAGCCCCCTGACATGCCCCAAATACCTTTCAGTATTGAGGAAAAGGGATTTTGTGAAGGAAATCACATTCCGTAGCGGGAGAACACTGGCTGCGGCCAACACTGTCCCCTAGGGTCCTAGTGCTCTGTGCGCAGGGGGCTACGGTGCTAACGTCCTAGATAACGCTCCTTACATGGACCACCTCCTTTTCCTGTCCCACCACCCTGTCTCCCACTGGTGTTTCCTTGGGTCACCTCCCAAGGAAACTAGTACTCAAGTCCTCATGGTATGGGGTGCTCCTGGGGGAACCTAGACCCAGCTAACCCCAGAATGTGGACTGGGTGACTCCCCGTGAGTGACATTAGGCTGCTCTCGCTCCATTGTGTTTAGTGGTTTGCTAATATTCTGTCTATAACTGGCGTCAGCATCGTATGGCCTGTGAGCCAAATCTGGCCCACCACTTGCTATTGTAAATAAAGTTTTATGGGCATGCAGCCAGCCCCTTTGCTTATGTGTGGTCTATAGCTGGTTTCCCACAATGACAGGCGAGGTGAATAGTTAGATAGAAACTGTATGACCCAAAAAGTCTATAATATTTACTATCTTGTCCTTGACAGAAAACGTTTCCCAACCTCTGGTGTAAAAGAGAAAACAACCTCATATTTAATCAATCTTCTATTTTAGGCAGTCTCACCCAACTTAAAAATTCTGTTTTGTTGCTGTGAGTTGTATGGTTTTCTCTTTCTTTCTTTCTTCCTTCTTTCCTTCCTTCCTTCCTTCCTTCCTTCCTTCCTTCCTTCCTTCCTTCCTTTCTTTCTTTTCCTTTGAGTGTGTGTAAAAATTGTACTGCATTCAGCTTTCTTGTAGTTAAATCTTTGCACATGTATGTAAATATTTTCTTTAAATGAATACCTCAGAGTGAACTATTGGATCAAAAACTAGTTGCCTTTTTAGGCGTTGGTGCCTGTCATGATATTTCTTTCTAGAAAGGCTGCAGTAACTGACCTGCCACCAGCAGGATTTGGAAATGCCCATTGGAGGGTCAGAAATCATTGTTCCAAGGACCAGGCCATTTGAGGGATGGCACCCAGCCTGTCTCCTCCAGATCACACACAAGTGCTGATGAGGATGAGGAAGATGGCTTTTCTGAGACTTAGTGGGAAGTATGAACGGGGGTTGGTCCTTTATATCCCTCAACCCCGAGCCTCCCCACCGTCCTATGGGGTCAGTACTAAATCCAACAACAGCTGAGGAAGCCAACCCAGAGAGCGTAAGGAACCTATCCAACAGCCCACAGCTTGCTGACTGCCTTAGTGTCCTGGGACTGATGTAACAAATGGCCACAAACCGGGCAGATTAAAACAGCAGAATCTGGCATGTGGTTCTGGAGGCGGGGTGTGAAGCGACCATACAGGTAGGACGGTGCTCCCTGAGATGCGGGAAACGTTCCAACGAGACAGGCAGAACGGCACCCTTCCTACCAGGAAGCCAAGCTCAGCGGTTCAAAGGGTGGACAGTTAGAGAGCAAAGTGGATGAGACCCAAGCGAGTTAGGCCCATGTCTCCTCAAAACCAGACACCAGAGGAGGGGCCCCTGAGGAATAGGCTGGAGCTGCATCGTGGTCAGGACTCTGGGCACATAGGAGGGCCACTGGGCCGGAGGCATTTAGCAGACGTCAGGAGTCTCTAAGAGGCAGCCGGTCATTTAGTCAGTCACCAAACCTTTCCTGAGGGCTCCCTGCCCTGTAGAGAAAGAGAAGGCCCGTTCCCTGGTCTCAGGGGGCCTGCAATCCTGAGGGGGACTGGAGCTGGGGCCAGTGACCAAAGGGAACCAAGCAGAGCCTTGCTCAGGTCTCCTCCTCCCAGTTTCTGCCTTGACCACAGCGCTATTCCTCCTGCTACACACTCCTTCCCTCACTTCTGCCCAGGGAACGGGGGAGCCATTGAAGTAGATGGAGCAGGGACAGGGCTCTGATGAAAGTGATGTTCTGGGTGGCAACCAGGATGGCTGGGAGTGGGAGGTGGCAGGTGTAGCTATAGAACCATCTCTCTGGGGAAGAACCCTGTCATCTCATAGAAGTATTGCTCAGGCCCTCACTCACGAAAACAGGCAGAAATATCTTCCTCCAGCCGTGCAACAAGCATCTCCTAGAGCAGGGAAACCTTGTGGCTTCCCTGGGTCACCTTGGAAGAAGAACAATTGTCTTGGGCCACACATAACATACACTAACACTAACAATAGCTGATGAGCTAAAAGAGAAATCGCAAAAAAGAAAAATCTCATCATGTTTTAAGAAAGTTTACAAATTCGTGTTGGGCTGCGTTCAAAGCCAGTCTGGGTTGCATGTGGCCTGTGAGCTGCAGGTTAGACAAGCTTGTCCTATAGCCGAGGACAACTTTCCCTTGGAAAAACAAGCTGGCCTTTAATGATATGGGAAGAACGGCTCACAGTATCCTGTGACATCGGCATCATGTTCCATTATCATGTTGAAAATCCATTTCACAAACGTGAATTGTGTGCCAGCTGCTGCCCTGGGGGTCTTGGACAAGACAGACACAGTCTGGCCCTCAGAGAACTCACAGTCTGGGCCAGGAGCTAGATAAGCACCCAGGCACACACAAGGCAGGCGATTAAGGGGAGTCTGAGGACAAGGAGGGGCACCCAACCCAGACTGGAGGGTCAGGGAGGCAACACCTAAGTGGAATAAGACCTGCGAGATAGACAGGAGTTAGCTCAGGTAAAGAAGAGGTGAGAGTGTTCCAGGCAGAAGAGCCGCATGTGCAAAGGTCCTGAGAATGCAGGGAAGACCCGAAGCGCTTACTAGAAAGAGCAAGGACAGAAATTTTGGGGCAGGGAGCAGCTGTATCTTAAGAGGTGACCAGTATACATAGATATGCATCTCGTATCATCTCATTTAGTAAACTCAGATACATTCGTGGGTACCCAGTGCGGCATAGCACAAGATACCAGTACGTTTGCAGAGACTGCCTCTAGGAAGTGAAACTCCACCGACTTTGTCGTCTTCACACTTGGCTGTAGTGATCACTTTTTCTACAGTGCACATTGTAGCAGTTATCTATGGCTCACAAAACACGGCGTCACAACTGACCGCAACATCTCAGCAGTGTGCCCTTACCACACCTTTATTCAGCTCCCAAGTTCAAGGTTGCTTGAGAGCTGGCTGACCCAGGTTGAGCCCCGCTGCGATGGCTCTGCTCCCCATGTCTCTCGCCCTCCTTCTGGGATTGGGGGGCTGGCCTGGGCAATGGAAGGTGGACAAGAGAACACCCATGGCCCCTAAAGCGTTGGGCTCAGACTAGCATGCTGTCACTTCTACCTCATTCTAGTGACCAAAGTACGTCCCATGGATGAACTTGAAGTGAAGAGGAGGGGAAATATATTCTGTCCCTTTGGTGCATGGGGACAAGTCATGGATGTAGGGAGTGAGGAAGAATTGGAGCCAGTGAAGTGATGATATGCACGAGTATTGCAGGAATGTTATTGGGAAGAGAAGCAGAAGGATGAGGAGGAGGAAGGATGAAGGGTGAAAGGCAGAGTGTTGAATCAGAGGTTGTCAGCAGCAAGGAATAAGAAGGCAAATCCAGACCCATATCTTGAGAGCTCAAGTGTTGGGAGAAGAAGGCAGAGGGCAACGCAAAGCTTAGCTCTTTATTCGGGAGAAATGGACACCCATTTCTCAAGTTACCCATCTCTGAAATGAGGGTGGAAGGGTCCCTGAGTTACTATGTACCGATTTCTCAGAATTGTCACGTCACAAGCTCTATATAAGTAGTTTTTAAATGTAAACATGAAATGAACTGGACAGTATGCCTGCTTAGCCCCTCAATTCAGTGTTGACCCGTCTGAGAAGGAATTGTCGCCCCCACCCAGCCCACAGCTCCCCTTCCAGCTCTTTACCTAGCATCTTGCACACTGCTTTTCTTACTCCGCAAAATAAATATATCACTTCCCTCCGGCAAAAGAGAAATAAAAGCAGTTCCTTAATGCATAAGAAGAAAGTATGGAAGAAATTCCAGTTTGATGGTCTACAGGTATGTTTGTTTGGACTGGCGCATATAAATCAGTGCCTGGCTTACATCAGATTATCACAGCAGAGTGGGCTCTGGGCTGATTGCGTCTTTACAATCTGTTTACGAGGAGGGCTGAAATGAAGCGTTCTGGGAAGGGGTTGCGGCATAAGCCTTTAAAAGTTTTCGTAATTGCTCAGCCCAGACCGTTCCGTTCTGCACTGGGAAATGCATCCCCATGGGAATGGCGAGGGTAGGGAACCGGAGTCTTTCCTGCCTGCTTCTCAGCACCCCCTGAGCCCCAAATGTAGGCCCACCCCACCCAGGGATGGCCTTGGGAAGATGTGCGGGTCTTTGTGCCTGGTGCTTTGCCCTAGGTGTATATGAATATGTCTCATGAGTTTACACATCACGCCACGTGCGTATCTCATGGAGGCTGGTCAGCTCTTCAGGGTCAGCTGCTCCCCTCGCCAAGCATGTCTGTCCCCAGAAAGCACTTGTTGTCTACTCTGTATCTGCAAAACTTTGCAGGTGCTGTGCCTGCCGCCTGGAACACTCCTAACCTCTCCTTTAACTGAGCCAACTCCGGCCTGTCTTACAGGTTGGATGTTGCCTTCAACGACTCTCCAGTCCAGCCAGAGTGCAGCTATAAGCTGAATTGTGCCCTGCCTCCCTTCCATTCATGTATTTAGATCCTAATCCTTAGTCCCTCAGAACGTGACCTTATTTGGATATAGGGTTGTTACAGATGCAATTCGTTAGGCTAAGATGAGGTCATGCTAGAGTAAGTGGGTCCCTCATCCAAAATGATCAGTGTCTCTACAGGGGAGAGGGGAAATTTGGACACAGACAGACGCCCACAGGGAGGACGCTATGTGAAGATGGAGGCAAAGATGGGAAGATGCTTCTACAAGCCAAGGAGCATCAACAAAGAGTGTCAGCAAACCTGCAGGGGCTGCGAGATGCTGCACAGATGTCCCCTCACGGTCCCAGAAGGAGCCGGCCCTGTGGCCAACACTTTGGCCTTGGCCTTCTGGCCTCCAGGACTGTGGGAGAACGAAGTTCTGCTGCATCAGTTGCCTAGTTCGTGGCCCCTTGTTAAGGAAGCTAGCAAACCTGCATGGGGGTGGTCCTTGCCGCCCCTCCTTTGCTCCCCAAGGCCAATTTGTGAGGCCTCCCTCCCTGCACGGCCACTGGCCTCAGCTCTCAAGTGGGAATCGGAGAAGGTGACTGAGAGGGACGGATGGAAAACAAAACAGGAGAAGCGTGACGTCGGCACGAGGGAGGGGGGCTTGAGATGTTCTCTGAAGAAATGCCTGTGGGCTCGGGAGCCGTACTGCGCGTGAGTATGACCATAGGACAAGGGGAGCATTTCTCAAGGGCTGTCTACTATACAGAGCAGGGGTGTCAAACTCAGACTTCTACAGGGGCCAGGCAAGTAACTGGATTGGGTCAGACTATTTTCTCTTCTAGGAACGTGTATGAAGTGGGAGGAGGGATGATGAGACTGGGTAAGTGTGCACACATGACGTTCTCAAAGACTCTCATTGTATAGATCAGGGCCTCAGAGCAGATGTACAGGGAATGGGTGGGAACAGCCCACAGCTCCAGGGGGAAGCCCAGTGCTGCAAGAAATGCCATTGTTTGGAGAAACAATTTGCTCAAGGAGAGTCTATTTTCCTGCAGTGATGTCTTCAGAGGGGCAGCGCAGGGACACGGGACAGGGAGGTGTGGGTGCCATGCTCCCAGGAGAAGTGGTGTTAAATCACATTGGCTAACAAAGAGCCTGCTCCTTTCCCCTACACAGCTCTCACGCTTTGACTTCAGAAAGCCCTGGGTGTGTGTGGGGGGGTAAGGGGGTGGTGGTGGGGGGGATGGAGGGGGGTGGATGCTGATAGGTCTTCAGGACCTAATACTCCCAGTTCCCCCCTGGTGCCAAGGAGAGAGCATCTCTGGCATCTGTGTCCAGAGACTTTACTTTGGAGAGTCCCCTGTCTGTCTGGCAGGTGCTCCCAGGGTGCTGAGTGCAGATTTATTCAACACTACTTTTTAAAATAAATTGATTTCAGTAAGAGCTGAATGGTGTTAGGCAAAAATATTATAGAGACAGGACAGAACAAGAATCAGGAGCACGATGGGCAGAGAGGCTGGAGTTCAGCGAGGAAGAGATGGCAGACAAGCAGCGGACTAGGAGTCAGGTAGAAGGCGCTCTGGCAAGAAGGCTCAAGCACCGGGAGTCAAGGGAGCTGGTCCCCCAGTGGGATAGGGACCGAACGGGTGACTCCAGGTCGGTCTGAGAGGTCACCTCTCACATCCCCTGATCCCCTGCCTACTTGTTTACCTAGTTTCATTTCCTGATAACATCACTCCACTTAGAACCCCAATTGAAATCAGAGAGGGCCCTGTTTCCATGAAGGGAGCACTCTGGAGAAGCTACTCTTCTGATTTTATTTTTTAAATACCAGTTATTATTCAGCCACACACAAAAAAATAAGAATAAAAATAAAACATAGCATGCACAGAGGATGCTGTGGGGTCTCCTGAAGACACATAAGTTTAGAAATATCTCCTTTGTAGATGGGTGTGATCAGTCAACACAATTTGAACCAATGAGTTGCAAGCAGAGTCCCAGTAGATTCAGATAGACTCTGTCTATTTGACCTTCATTACCTCCCTTCTTTCTGCCTGGAACATAGATGCAATGGTGGTGATGGGGCAGCCATCTTGGTGCTATGAGGCAACAATAAAGGACAGTCCAAGAAAATGGAAAAGATCTCAACTCTGACAGTCTTGTACTGAACCAAGTCTATCTGCTGCCACCTTAGGACTTCTCAACACTTGAGAAAAATAATACACTAAGTGTTTCTAAGCCATCATTTGGGGATTTCTTTTAGTAGCATTCAAACGCAATTGCTCAATGAAACACTCCATCACGGAGAACTTCTCAGGGCCAACTCTCCAGCACAGATCCTGCTTGGGATATTTGCTACACCCACAGAAACTCACTTTTGGAAATGCTGTTTCTCCTTTAATCAGATAAAGAATGTTCCATTTTCCTTGGGACCCACAGGCTGTTGGACTGATTCCATGTCCCTCTCCGTCATCAGCATGCTCCAAACCCTGCCTGGAAAGGTCTGAAGTGACAGCCTGAAACTTACCACTTTATGAGGGAACATTTTCTCTTGACCACATCTAATCTCAGCAGGAGGATAAAAACTGGCATCAAATGTGACCTGTTTGCTCAGTGCAGGAAAAAAAAGACTTTATAGGAAAAAGAATTTGCCTCTTGCTCAACCCGGAGAATGAAAAATTAGTCCTGAATTAGACTAATATGCAACAATAGGAAGCTGGTCAAGTGAATGATGCTATATTCACATAGCAGAACCCTATTCATTTGAAATGATTCCATAAAATACAGAAAGCTTGCAAAACATTCTCACTGCACATCGAGTGGGAGACAGGGTTCTAAACAGCCACGTGGGATATAGATGTTATTTAAGTATCCACACAATATGCATGGCAAAACAAACAAACAAAAACCTCAGAAAGAGTTGCACCCAAAGGGTAAAGGGATTTTCCTTAAGTAGTGAGATTGTAAACAATAGCTTCTTTTCATTGTTTGTCTCCACATGTTGCACCATAAATGAAGGACAGTGCCAAAGACCCTCCCCACTTTCCCTCTGCTGAGCAGATCAGATCTCCAATTTGAAGGGGGTCAGCTAAATCCCTGGCAAAATTTTATCTCTCCCCTATTATCCAAGCAGAATTTGCTAAATACACTTTTAACAACAGCATTCTTAGAGTCACGCATGTCCCACCTCCTTACCCCACCCCCTTTTTTTATTTTTGAAAAATCCCCTTCTACCAAGGCTTTTTCCTTTTGACACACTCAGTAAAACATGATTCAGTCCAAATGGCTCTTCTCAGCCACCTCCACAGAGTGGCGATTGCCTCCTCAGCTCAAACCATCAGGAAAGCATTTATAGAGCGCCAGATGTTTGCCTTCCATGAAAACTACCCAGAAAGTCCTCAGTGCCATCACCGTCTCTTTTGGGGGGAAGAATACTAATGGCCAAGGAGGAATAAAATCACTGAGAGGAAAACGTACAATTGTCACGACTAGCAGGGTCTTTCCAGCAAGTTCCAGACCCATCTACAGAAGATGACGGTGCGCTTCAATAAATCAGAGACTCCTTTAACGACACTGGCTGCCCTGAGCCTATTTTTAAAAGTTTACGACCCTGGATTTGCGAGTAAAACCAGCAAGGCGTTGCCCAGAGCTGTGTGGAACGAGGGCATTTTTAAGTTTCCATCTCACTCCTGAGTGGCAATCCATCATGATAAGAAGGGGCAGGGAGGGAAGGAGCCAGGCTCCCCGCGGCCTCCTGGCTGGTGAAGCTGTTTAAGTGGCAGGCACCGAAAGCCCAATCCATTAACCAAAAAAGGGCGCTGGGGCCAGAGCTATTTCTAGGCCCCGGCAGGCAGGGCTCTGGGAGGTGCAGCCTGTGGATTCCCGCGCAGGAAGTCTCAGCCAGTGTCTCCTACACACACCCTGCTGTCTCCCCTAAACTGGCCCAGAGAAACACCGCAGGTACAAGAACTGCCTGTGTGTCTTTCCTTCTGTATTCCTGTCTGAGCAGGCTGCCGTAACAAAGCACCACAAACCGAGGGCTGAAAACAACAGGAATTCATTCTCTGGCCACAGCTGTGAGGCCAACGCCTGAAACAGACGTCGGCAGGGCCGTGCTCCCTCTGAAGGCTCCAGGGAAGCCACCTTGTTGCTCTCCCCCGAGTAGAAAATTCCAAGCGTTTGAAGAGCGCCTGTTCTGGGACCAGGGACAAAGGCAAATCATGTACTTCTTGTTACACATCGCAACTTCACACCATTGAAATCCACAGAGCCCCCTTCTTTTTTCAGATGGCTTTCCAGACAACTCAGCGTGTCAAGCAGCTGGTGGTGGAAGAGGGTGGGGAGGCCAGGGCTGAGCCTAGCCCTGACCCGAAGTTTCCCTCCAGGAAGCTACTGTGGGTTAGTGCCTTTGGTCCCCTGGCCAGCAGAGGTGAATTAGACCAGGGGAGAGGTCTTCACAGCATTTATCCTGCCACCAAGCAGCAGTTATGTCTTAGCTTCCTTACCCCCGTCTCACCTCACATGTTCAAGTCCGTAGTTAAGGCCCACCTGCGCTCACAGCCATCAAGCAAAGCAAAACATAGAAGAAGCTAGACCAAGACAAGAGGATTTCACACAACTTGTTGAAGAAGAAACAGAACCAGCACATGTTTATTGTATTGGTATGCTGGTAAATATAGACAAGCACCTAAAGTAAAATTTAAAAAACCACATACAGGGGATGCCGGGATAGCTCAGTGGTTGAGCATTTGCCTCTCAATCACCAGGTCCAGGCTTCGATTCCCGGCCCTGGCTTGTGCAAACCCCACATGCTGAACCACAGCACAACTGGTAACCACTGGGGTGGTGGTGAAGGTTCTCGCCTCCCATGCTGGAGGCCCCCAGTACATATATATGTGTATCTATAATATACCGGTATTTCTTATAGCATTATTTATATAATTGTGTGTGTGTGGGGGGGTGGTAAATGGCAGTCACAAAAATAACTAGTAATTGGGAATTGACTCGTTACAATATTATATATATTATATATACATATATGTGTGTGTGTGTGTGTGTATATATATATATATATATATATATATATATATATATATATATATTTGTAGCAGCATCTCTATTTTCTTTGAATCGATTCAGACAAATATAATGACTTCCTTAGAAGGTATACATTCCATACCTTTATTGTCCTCCGTAAAGACTGTATCAACTTACAATCTCACCAGCACTAGATGATGTGTACTTTTCTCAACAATCTCATATTGAATATTATAATTTTTAAAAAACCCTTAGCCACTTTGGCAGGCGAAAAGAAAGGACGTCTGGGTATCAGTTTCTTTCCTTGGGCTGCTACTACAGGAGGACCATTTTTTATGTTAGCTGAAAATTGCTTGAATTGCTGTGAATTGCTTGAAAATACCCATAACCTTTTTATTTTTTGTTGAGATTATTGCCTTGATCTCATTGATTTACAAGTTCCATTTGCATACTAAGAATTTTAACTTGCAGTAGCCCTTAATTAGAACGCATCTCTTCTTAGTCTTTTAGAAGTCAGACCCCTTTCCACAGATATTGCTAACATTTTCCTTAGGTTGCTGTCAACTTTCTAATTTTGTAATGAATTAAGAAAAAAAATTTAATGGGGTCAAGTGCATCCATCTTTTTCCTTAAGATTTCTTTCACTGCCTATAAACTTAGAACGATAGCAAATGTGATCTTTTTTCCAATAGGTATGGAAAAAATGAGTAAATATTAAATGGGGCAGCACCACCTTAATCCAGGAATGAGAGACATGAACGCCATGACATTGCAAACTTGTGTCCTAGAAAAAAAGAAAGTTCAACTTGATTTTTAGACTCTGCTGGGCTCAGTGTGTTTTGCTCACCATTAACCTTCTTTGCCTGGATAATGAATCTATGTTTTAAAAAAACACCTTCTCGGATTGGCTGGACATAGCAGCTGAAGTTGTGACTCTAATACAGTAAGAAGTTTTCCCCTCCCCTTCATAATCAGGGTATCTTTTTAAGCACATCCACATGGAGGAATTCAGAGCTCAGTCCCTGCAGCAGATAAAGGAAAGGATTTAGCTTCAAACTGCTTCCCCATAACCATGGATCGGGGATGAAGAAAGCCAGTGCTCTGAGGTGTCGGCAGGACAGTCTTGTAAGGTGGGTGCCAGACCGCCTTCTACCAGGACCCTTGACAATCTGACTCCCTGACCGACCCCTGGTGATTCTGATGCAAAGGGCCCGTGTGAAGCCAGGAATCTGAGTCCTCAGCAATGTCTCCAGGTGTTTCTGATACTGGTGGTTCGCGGTTGAATCCCCTTCCTAGACGAAACCCTCTATTTAACAGCTAAGGGAAAGGAAGCCAAACGTAGAAAGCCCTTGCAGGTTCTCGCAGCCAGAGTGAGGGCCAAATCCAGTCTGGCTGCCCGGTGTCTAATTTCCAGCACGGGCCTCCCAGGCGAGGGCGAGGGCTGAACGCCCCAGTGTATTGCCTGCCCTGCGTGGCTACAGAGCAGCTCCGGTTTCCCAGGCCCTTCTTTCCTGGGTCCAGTCGGCATCACTGCAGCGTGGGGCAGTGTGTGAGTTTCTTGTGGTTCCTGTACCACACGTGGGGGTGGGGTCGGGGGGATGGGAGGTCTTAAAGCAGTAGGAATTCATTCTCCCTCCGTTCTGGAGGCTGGAATCCCAGCAGGCCACGCTGCCTCTGAAGGCTCCAGGGCGACCTTTTCCTTGCCTCTGCTGGCTCCTGGCTGTGGCTGGCGCTTCCTGGCATGCCTCGCCTTGCAGCTATACCTGTCTTCATGGTCACAGGCCTCCTTCCTGGGGGCCTTGTGGCCTTTTTCTCTATCTGTGTCTGCCTCTGTGTCTTCTCTTCTGATGAGGACCTCCATAATATTGGATTAAGGGCCCACCCTACTCTAGGGTGACCTCATCTTAACGTGACTAATTACACCTACCAAGACCCTATTTCCAAATAAGGTCACATTCCGAGGTTCTGAGATGAATGTGAATTTGGGGGTGAGGAGGACACTATCCAACTCAATGCATGCGGTCAAAGACAAGCCTCATCGTGGAGAGGGACAAGCTGAGGGAGGGTCCTTGAGCCAAGACACCCATCAGACTCACCAGCAGAATTCTTTCCAATGCCACGTGCTTGCTCCCACATGCCCGAGTCCACCAAGCCAGAACCTCTGGGCCCAGCCTGTAGGTTTTATGAGTGTTTCCTGAGCATCTGGTATGTAGCTGTGAGCGCCCTTCCTTAGAGGAGGTACCCCTGGGGCAGCCGCCAAGCCAGGAACTACATTTCTCATCCTTTGGCATCTAAGGTGGCCCTGGGTCAAGTTGTCAGGATGGCATGTGAGTGGATGTGATGGGAATCACTGTCCAAAGTGGCTTAGAAGTAGGTAGGTGTGCCTGTTTCTTTCTCCTTCTCCTCAACCACCAGCTGGAAGAGGAGGATTATGGGAGGCAAGAGGGTGGCAGGGCCCAAGGTATAGGATCCTGGGTCCCTCAATGACCTCATGGAGGGAAACAGTGACCAGCTGATACCACCTGAACATGACTCACACATGCGTAAGAAATGACCTTTGATTGCCCTAAAGTGTGAGAGGATAGTTGTCACTGCAGCTAGCAACCATCACAACTAATACACAGTCCCAGCGAGGAGCCACTGGTCTGAAAAGACAGGACCCTTCATGTTTCTGTTCTCCCTGAGTCCTCTTCCTATCACCTTTGGGTGACCTCAGATTTGAATATGTGACGAATGTTTTGTATCTTTAACAAAATAGAAGTCAAAACCATTTTCCACCAACCTTAAATAGGAACCTACCCCTTAAAATTCTCCTCGAATTGAATAACAGGAAGG
The DNA here is from genome assembly GCA_004027555.1 of Craseonycteris thonglongyai. Lineage (NCBI taxonomy): Eukaryota > Metazoa > Chordata > Mammalia > Chiroptera > Craseonycteridae > Craseonycteris > Craseonycteris thonglongyai. Next base: position 45,002 of record PVKE010003931.1, read on the forward strand.
AGCTGATGATCCTGAATCATTTCCATTTTGTCTTGGTTGCCAGGAAGTTCAGAGTCAAATTTTATGTTTAATTAGAGCACCTAACGTATTCCAGATTCCTGGAAATTGGGCTTTGGGATTCTAAATGATTTCTGAGCTGCCTTTTGCTGTGCATTCTCGTGATGCATGTGTGGTTTAAGACTGTAAGTGAGCTCCAATCCCTTTTTACATTTGGTAACTGATAAATAATAAAGGTATACACACATCCATCGGTGCAAACGTGCATTCACAGCTGACGCACACTGATGACAGAGACCAGTAGAATCGTGTCAATACAGAGATCACTTTTTAAATGAGCTAATTAATGAATGTAACAAGCCGGTAGGAGTCTCCTGCTACGGACCTGGTGAAGTGCCAGGCACCCAGGAAGACAGGCAGACCCAAAGATTTTTGCCCCCCAGGAACTTGTGGTCTGATAAGGGGACAGGTGTGCTCATGAACAATCACAATGTCAGACCAAAATAATGATACACAAAGCATATAATACTGAACAAGTGTGTGTGAGTCAGCAGAGAAGAGGATCCCCAACTGGGACTGGAGGCATGAGGGGAAGTGTCACAGAGCCAAGACATCTCACTTGGGTTGAATGGGATTAAATAAGACATTGACAGGTCAGGGATGGAGGCTGTTTGAGCAGCAAGAACAGCCAAGACCGAGAGAACGGGGGCACGAAGGGCATTTGGTATTTTGTTCTTCATTCCTCAGCTCCCTGCACCCTGTGGGGGGTTTCACCAGCCATCTCCTCTCTTTTTTCTTTTCATTATTCTTATGTTTTTGTTTTCTACTTAATGTGCGAGTTTATTTATTTATGTCCTGGCATTATTGCATTACCTTGTGAGGTTTTTGGGTTTTTTTTGTTTTTGTTTTTGTTTTTTGCTTAAGAGGAATTCAGAATTCACCAGTCTCGGAGATCCCGACCTTCGGGAATTTGATGGAAGTCTGACATGTTTCACTTGGCAAGCACTGGGTTTTCTTCCCGTGCCAACAATAAGAGAGTAAGATAATGTTGGTTTCAGATCTTGATTCTTCAGAAAATGCCTCCGGCGTTGCACTTTCTGTAACATAATGGAGCGAACAGGACAGTTCCAAGAATTGTGTGCCGGGATCCTCAGGGGACGCCAGGCTGGTTTATAATTATCACAGAGGAGGGCTCAAAGACCCCATTACTCAGCACCTAGCCCACCCCCACACCCCCCAGGAAAACGAAACAGCACACAACAAAACCGGCTCACAAAATCCCCCTTGGAAGAGTTGTTTGTGCCAGAAGAAAACAAGTTGAAGAGAATTCTTTCCCATGGGCTCTTCCATTGCTCACACAGGACTAGATGTGCAAAAATGCTCACTATCTAGGCTGCTGTTTCCAGAAATGGAGATGGGGTGGGGGTGAGCTGGGGGTGGATTTAGGTCTGGCACCCACATACCTCTTGATGCTTGCTTGGTAAGGCTCTGCATGAAGGCTAAGGCGTGCAAAAGCAGGAAACAAAGCTGAGTGGGAAAGACGCAGATTCTTCAGCTGCCTCCTATTTCCTCACAGCCATCCCTGCCCACCATGTACCCAAGGACACCCCCATAGCCCCCACCTCCTCAGGACAGGGGTGACTCCCCTCACTCTTCCCTCCACGGTTGGTGCAGCCCTCCCTGACCCCAGCCCTCACCCTGGCTCCCTGAACATGGACAGCCATTTTTTTCCAGGTGGCCCCACTGCCATCTAATTGTGTGTGACCCGTGTGTCACCCACAGGACTGTAGACCTGTGCTTCTGTGAAAGCCTACAAAGGTTGGCATGTGGAGAGGGCAGAACTGGTATTTTCCCGATGAATGTGTGAATGAATGAATGACCTAAGTTGGGGAAAGGCAAGAGTAGGAGATGCTGCCAGTCGCCCGCCCCCCCACCCCCAAAGACAAGCTGACAACTTCTTTCTATGATTCTTTTGCCAAAAAACACTTGTCTGGGCATCTCTGCTGTAGTGAACGACTCCAGCCATCGGAGGTCCTTCCTTCTCTCTGTCGCTGTCAGTTTCTAGATGCGGGAAGACTTTCCGCTTATGCAGAAGTCATGGTCCACCCCACGGCCTTGGGACAGCAGGACCCTATGAGTGCACAGGACTTTATTTATCAGAAGAAATAATTCCTCCTGAAGGAAATCCGAGTGCTCTGACCACAGGAAGGTGGCGTGATGCTGGGCAGCCCCAAGACATGGATGTATACCACTTCAAGGTCATGTAGCAAGTGCATTCATTCATGCGTACATTCATTCACCTCTTTTATTGAGCATCTGTGGTGGCCTGGGCACTGTACCGGGACGCAATCGCCTGCCTCCGTAGTTTCTCTGTTCTGCCTTGGGGTTGGGTTCCGGAGAGTATGCTGGGCCCTGTGCAGCTTAGCAGGAGCTATGGGACATGCGCACTCCCTGCAAGGCACTCAGCCACTGAGGCAAACTGACCCTGTGACCTCCACCAGCAAGGTCCCCTCCCCTCCCTCTCTGACCCCATGACAAATCTCACTAATTCCTCAAGCAGAGCCTCATCACACGGGGTCTGCCCAGCCAGGGAATCCCTGACAGACTCAACATCATCCTTATCTGACCTCTGGTGACCTTCCCAGGGCCATGACCCCAGCAATACCTGGCCCGAGGAGCGGGGTCTTGAGGAGACGGATGGGACCCCAGCAAGGGGCTCATCTATCATCCCAGAAAGAGCTGTCTTCTTTGTATATTCTGTGCCAAACTGGGAGGGGCCAGGGCAGGATGCTGGCTGGGAAAAGTGGATCCTTTGGAAAAGAAGCAAAGATAATGAAGCGAGAGGACGGGGCTTTCGGGGCTTTCTCGTTAACAAGAAACGTCTAGGACACGGGAAGATGAGCAGAGCTGTGGGCCAGTGTGCAGTCACCTCCCCAACCCCCGTGGGGGCTTCAGTGCCTCTGTCAGTGTGAAGGGTCCGAAGGGCAGCAGACGCCACACATGTGGATGTCCACACAGCAAATGTACCACCATAGCCACCTGGACCTTGGGAGGCCCGATGGATGCCTAATGTTCTCTCTGTGGACCCAGACCTCCAGGCCACTTTGGGGGAGCCCTTTGGGCTGCCCTGAACCTTCTGAGGCCTTAGCTATGTTGTCAAACTTAGAGTGTCTCATCCACACAGAACCTCAGACCCCATGGCCCACAGGGCAGGGGAGCTGCTCAGTTGGGCTCTGTATGGGGTGGGTGGATGGAGAGAAGAAGCCGACTCCGTGTAGCCAAAGAGGGCAGTGGGAGACGTCTGCTCTTTGGTGCCCAGCAGCCTGGCTTGCCATGCTGGCCCCGCTACCCTCTAACTGTGCAGCCTGGGCTGACTCCCTCGGCTTCTCATAGCCCCAGCTTGCTCCCAGAGTCTTCTAGTGCAGGGCTCACTGGCCCGCTTCTGGATCTGCCAAACTGCCTCTAGCAGGAGGAGGCAGTGAGGGGAGAGTCAGAGCTGGGGTCTGACGGCGCTGAATCGGGGCCAGCTCCTTTGATATTGAGCTCATTCGTGCAAGAGTCATGACAAGAAAGCAGCAATGCTTTCCAGAGCTGCAGTTAGAGGGGTGCAGGCAAAGCACGTGGCATGCATAGCGCCCGCATAAAATAACCATGATGGCGCCCACCTCCCTGTTGCCTCCTCTGTAAAATGGGGTGCTAATTCCCCACTTTCAGGATGCTGTGCAGTCCTGCAAGAGGCACACGCTTCATGTATGGGAAGTACTTGAGAAATGGCAGTTTCCTTTTCTTCCTCTTCTTAATCGTCCTAATTGCTTTAATTCTTAATGACCCTGAGTAGTCAAGCAGTCCTGTCAGGTCCCTGCAGAGCCCCTGGGTTTTCAGGCAGTCAGCCAAGTCCTGTTCAGCCCTCAGAGCGCTTCGTCTCCAAACCAGAAGGCATCTTCTTTACTCATGCCTGGTGAGCCCCTGAAAATGGGCTCCTTGGGTGAGCTTCTCCATGGGTTTGGAGGAGATATTCCACTGTGTAATCAAGATTCTGTGCTTCTCTCCTACCAACAAAACTCTGTGAAAGATCATTTCCAGGCTCTCTTGCAGCTAGAGGCAGTCATGTGACACTGTTCTGGCCAATGAGATGGGAGTGACGGATTATTGTGAGAAAACCAGGGCTTCCTGGATCCTGCTTCCTGCCTCTTCCTGTTTCACGGGCAGACTGGAGGGCTGCAGCTCCACGGTTTTCATTTAGCAGTGCATCCTACCACCCTCTTTTATTTGCTTCTGAAACTGTTATGCTTTCTTAAAATGAAACTAACTCATTTAAAAATATATATTTGTTTATTTATTTTCAAACATTCATTCAGTGATATTTTATTTTATTCTCAGGTGTACAGCCTAGTGCTTAGACATTTGTATAATTCACGAAGTGACACCCCCCATTAGTCTAGTAGCCACCTGGCACTACACACAGTTATTACAATATTATTGGTGATATTGCCTATACTGTACTTTACATCCTCTTGACTATTTGGTAGCAACCTAAGTGTCCATCCAAAAATGATTGGATAAAGAAGATATGGGACATGTATACACTGGAATATTACTTGGCCATAAAAAAAGAATGAAATTTTGTAATTTGCAACAACAGGGATGGCCCTGGAAGGTATTTTGCTAAGTGAAATCAGTCAAACAGAGAAAGACAAATACCATATGACCTCACTCACATGTGGAATCTAAAGAACAACATAAACAAACAAACAAAGTGGCAAAGGACTCTTAGATACAGAGAAGAAACTGAGGACTGTGACTAGGAGTGGGATAAGATGGCTGGCCCGATGAAAGAAGTGAAGGGATTAAGAAACTCACTCATTCTTGACTTGGCTTCACTCACAAACCATTTTTTGCTGGGTTTCTAATTATATCATTTGTAACAAAGTGCTATGTTTGAGTGATAAATGTGATCACATTTTGTAATGACAAGAAATGTCACACCTACAGGAAAAAACAAACATCGTAAGTGTACAGCAAGATGAATTTTTACCGACTGAACATACCCAGGTAACCAGCACCCAAATGCACAAAGAGACATTACCAGCCCCCAGAAACTCCTCCTGCTCTGTGACTCTCCCTGCAAGGGACACTCCCTGTCCTGATTCCCAACAGCATGGGTTAGCTTGTGGAATCTTACAGTGTGTTGTGTTCTTTTGTTTCTAATTGCTCTTGCTCAACATTATGTTGGTGAGCTTTGTCCATGTTGGTGCCTGTGGGTAGCAATCGCCCATTTTCGTGGCTGTGGAACATTCCATGGCATCGACATACCGCTACATCTTCCTTTCCAGCAGCTGCCCAGTGACTTAACATCGAGTGCGCCATGCTTTGTTTAACTGGTACTTTCTCAATAGGCTAGGGAGTTTCTATTTGGGGACATTCAATCAATGTGGCAGTGATATGCCCAAGCACACACCTTGGTGCACTTTCACAAATCCCTAGCTTGCCTTTTTAGCTCCCTCTGAATCACTGGGCTTATTAAAGAATCATAGAGTCCTTTTGTAGTGAAAAAGAGCCAATGAAATACAGTCAAGTTGCCAAAGCCTGAGTGGGGGCCCCTCCCTTGCTCCCTCCGTCTCCTGCCTCCGTAAAGCACTGTCTTCCTCTCCCTCGGTGGAGGCAGCCTCGTGGCTCACAACCATTCTACAGCTCACCCCTCCCGTGTCTGGAAATGATTTGACATCCTTGTGAATTTTATAGGCTCTAAGCATCCATTAGCTGACCTAATCATTTTCAGAGACCTGAGAGTCAGAGTTAGCTGTGGTCCTGCCAAACCTTCACCCGTCAGAGATTGGAATGGAGAAGATTGCTTCCCTGTGGTCCATGTCTCCAGAGAGAATTGAGGGGGAGATCTGGACAGACCCATTTTCATTAGCGAAAGAAAATTCAGGGGGCCCTAGGGAGCTAATAAAAAGGGTTGTAAGATACATTGTTAAATAAAAACAAAAAATTTGTTTAAGGCAGGTTGTGTTATATATTCTATTGCAGGAAATGGAGGAATCCTTTACATATACTAGAAAACAAACTCTTCTCCCCACCACTGAGGCCTCCAGGCACATGAACGTTGTTCTTAAAGGGGACAGAGGACATGACAGAAAGATTGCGGGGTGGAGGTTGTGAAAGGGGCTTGGATTTTTGCATACGATTCTCTTCTGTACTGTTTCAAGTTTCTAACCTTGGACATTGTGTTCATTTTCTTACGGTGTAACAATTGACCACAAACAACACCCACTTATTATCTCACAGTTTCTGGGGATTAGGAGTCTGGGCACTCAATGACTTCCTGTCAGGACCTCACAAGATTGCCATCAAAGTGTCGGCCAGGCTGCGATTCTCCTCAGAGGCTCGACTGGGGAAAGATTGACTTCTGAGTTCCCTCGGGTCTTTGGCAGAAATCTTTTTATTGAAGCTGGAAACTCATGATGGCCTGCATGCTCAAGGACAACAGGAGAGAGAGTCTTCAACATCAAAGAGGGCCTCAGTCTCTCTTTTGTAGGCTTTCACCTGAGTAAACCAGGCCCACCCAAGATAATCGCCCTTTTGATGAACTTGAACTCAACAGACTAAGGACTTCATTTGCATCTGCAAACTTTCTTCACCTTTGCCATCTCCTATGGGTTAGAAGCAGGTCACAGGTGGGCCCACCATCAAGAGAAAAGGCTCACAAAGATGTGGATGTGGGGGAGGGGGTGGAGAGGGTCAGGAAGCCATCTTCATTCCACCTACCACACACATTCATCATGTTTACTTAAGGAAGGTTAATAAGAGTTTCCAAGAATGTAGTTCATGGTCACGCTTGGTGCTCTTACTTGGTTTTTCTGTAGGGTTAACAACTGCTCTCCCCAGCTCACCTCTTTGTGTGTGAACACAGTGGCACATTTTCTTACACACTTGTCTCAGGCATAGACCATCGAAGAAAACCATATATACAAATAGAGATTTCGCTTTTCGCTTCCACATCATATGATACTGTAACAGAGACCCTTGCACACGGGAGCTCTCCCTTCCCCAGGATGGATTTTCTGAGGGAAGGTATCTGGAGCACATTGGTGTATAAGTTGCACATGGCTGTCTTCCAGTTCACAGCAATTTGCACTCCTGTCACCGGCTTTGATGAACACACTCATTTCTCCTCACTCTCCAGATTAAACAGTTTGCCAGACCTGAATTCAAACCCTGACTTCACCAGTTCCTCCTGTGTCATCTTGGATACATTGCTTCACACAAGGGTCCCCCAGCCCCAGGCCATGGATTGGGAGGAACCCTGAGGCATAGCAGGTGAGTGGCAGGCAAGCCGGTGAAGCTTCATCGGTAGTTGCAGCCATGCCTCATCACTCACGTGGCCGCCTGAGCTCCCCACATCCTGTCAGATCAGTGGTGGCATTAGATTCTCACAAGCACAAACCCTATTGTGAACTGTGCCTGCGCATCCCCCAGGAAAAAATTGTCTTCCACAAAACAGGTCCCTGGTACCAAAAATGCTGAGGACCGCTGGCTTAACCTCTGTGGGCCTCAGTTTCCCACCTGTAAAAGGAGAATAAAGGTAGCACCTCCGTCACGGGATGCATTTGAAGATAGAATGTGTTAGCATAAGTAAGCACCCAGCCCGGAGCCTGGCTGTGATGCGGTCCATGGCAGCTACCCTGAGGGGTAGAAGAGCAGCTGCTGGCTTTCTGCGATCCACCCCAAGTGGCCCTCCTTGTCACCCTTTGCTTTTCCTGAGATCGCTTTGCTCCAGCCGGAATGGAAACGGGCTGAAAATACAAAACCTGCCTCCTCTGAAGGTCAGGCCTCCCAAATTGCTGGCGAGAGCAGCACCATCTGCAGTCATCACCACCAGCATCACCATCATCTTCATCATTTGGGGGGACGTTCCCCTGCAGAAGAATTACTGGACGGGTGTTCCGCATCTTGGTCCATGAATCAGATAGGAGGCGTTCAACCCTAAGTAGCAGAAACCCAGTTCAAGGCAGATTGTGTCATAAGGAAAATTGTGCTCCGGGAAAAGAAGTGTGGAGGTTCACTGGCTCCGAGCTTGGTCAAATTCAGTGTCGTTGTCAGGGACCCACATTCTTCCCCCTTGCTTGTCTTCCATCCTCCGCATGCCAGGCTCTTCCTTCACAGCGCAATATGGTGGCCAGGGTGCTAGCTATCACTTGCAGATGCCGCAATGTGCAGTGGAAAAAAAAAATATGTGTGTGTGTCTTTTTAAAGAAAACGAAAGCCTTGAAGCACTTTTCACCCAAGTGTCCCTCCCTGGTCTAGAGCCAGACAGATGTGCTCCTGAGTTAATGAATCCTGTCTCCAACACTTACTACGTGAATCATTTCACCTCTCCGTAACCCAGGCCTCTCATCTATAAAAGCTGATAGAATCGTATCTATTTCAAAAAGCAGTTGGGAAGACTAAATGAATTGCGCATGCCAGTCATCCTCACCAACGGGCAGTTTTAAAGAGCCTTACTATTATTGCTGTCCTTAGGATTGTTGTGAGTATGGCTAGCCTAGGGCAGTGTCTGGCTTAATAAATACTGGAGTTGGCGAGTGATTGACGGGAGGGAACTGTCACATCAGCGGGACCCGAGGAAGGGGAACGAGGTGTGGGAGAAGTGAGAGTTGACAAGCGGCCAGCACAGGACCACCCAGCACGCGGTGGCTGGTCTGAACTTAGCGAGCAGCCGTGTCTGAGGCTGGGTCCTGCCTGAAGACCCTGATCCGGAGGGGCCCCGCCGGCCGCCCCCAGACCCTCCCGGCCTTTTGTTTTTATCTGGCCAGCCCTCCGGCTCACACTCGGTGTCACGACTCTGCTTGAGATGCTCAGGTACCAGCTCATTTGTCACTCAGCACCGAGCCTTTCGGTCGTCAGAGACGCTGAGATCTTTGCTCAGGCACAGCCGGCTTCGCAGCTGAGAAGGCCCCCAGCTGCTCCGTGGAGCTGCAGACAGAGGGGACGGCCCGGGACAGGGCTGATGTTGGGGGGTCCATGCAGCCTGAGAAGGACAAAGCACTCCCCGAGCCAGGCCTGAGAGCCACTAGGAAGGCACCCAAGGATGCGCGCTGGGGCCAAGGCCTCAGGAACCGTTGCCCGACCCCCGGACATGCCACCGGATCCTCGCATGCTGCCCCTCCAGCTGAGTGACTTGGGACCAGCTACTCAACCTCTCTGAGCTTTGGGCTCCTCTTCCCCAAACCTGAGAGTTGGACTCACGTTTTACCCTTAAATTCTATGACCTGAATGAGTAAGGGTAGCCCGGGAGGTGGGAAGGAGGTTCGGGAGGGTTGGGACACAGGACCCCAGCGGCAGCTCTGGCTGGGAGACTTCAGGAAATCACCGGGTGCGCCTGGGCCATGAAATTAGAAAGCGGGAGATTTCAATAAACACACAGGGATGCAAGGCCTCGGGCGCAGGAGTGGCTGCGAGCTGCCAGGAGGAAAGGTGGCACCTGAGCGGCCCTGAGCCACAGCCCACACTGCCCTCTACCCCCCAGAAAGCACCCCGAGACTCAGGTGGCCAGTTTTGCCACCTCGCCAGCTTCCTGTCATTGACCCTTAAGAAGGAGACACTCCTGGTCGTTGTAGGATTAAGGAATCAGCATGTCACTTATGGCTCCAAACCACCACTGCAGGGTCTGTGACATGCTGGCTCGGGCACCACAAAAGCACCGGGGCCTCTGTGGAGCCTGACTTGAACCCTGGAGAAGACGCAGCTGGTCCAATCAGCTGGGGCCCAACTCGCCAACTTGGCTGGTGGCCAGAGTCCAGGAAGGGCCAGACTCAGAGTCCCTTAGAGAATCACCTCACCCACCAGACTCAATCTTCAACCCCGTGAAATACAAGAACAACATATGTGCATGACAAGCACCATTGTTGAGAGCTCCCTGTCGGCCAGATATGCTCAGAGCACTGACCTGGATGATTGTATGTAACCTTCACTACAGTCTGATGAGACAGGTGCTGTTATTACCCGATTTCACCCAGAGGCAGCATCCAGGGCTCAGGGAGGTTGAGGATCCTGCCTGAGGTCACACAGCAGCACGGGACAGCCCTGGGACTTGACCCCAAAACCTAAGCTCTTGTGATTTTCGTCTTGTCCAGTGGCCCAAAGGGAAGATGAAATAAAGGTTGTGGTAATACAGTAGACTCTCCATGAAACTGGATTTTGCCAGTTGCTTGAATTCCAGTTAATGAGAGTCTACTTACATTTATCCAGCATCTACCAAGCCCCATGGATGCTGGTTAACCAAGACTCAGTTGTACCTTGGTTTTTATTTTTTTGGATGTCAATCTTTTATTTCAATCAATAATCAAGAGCTATTTTTGAGTGCACAATGCAACAGTTCTTAATACATTCACAGATACGTTCAGACGCCACCGTCATCAATTTTGGAACATTCTCATCCTCTCACTAAGAAGCCCCCTAACTCTTAGTAATCACTACTACAGATCTGCTTTCTCTCTATGAACTTGCCTCTTCTGGACATTTTGTATCAATGCAATCACACAACACGCGACCTTTGAGTCTAGTTCCTCTCACTTGGTGTGATGTTTTCAAGGTTCATCCACATTGTCTGTCAGCCTCTGTCAGAGCTTCGCTCCTGTTTATTGACAGCTGGGTCTTGGAAAGAGAAGACCCACGGGGCGACCCCAAATGCAGCTCAGGGGCTGAAGCAGAGCGGCAGCCACTGTCGCCGTAGCCGCTGTAATGCTTGCATGGAACAACCTTTGAAAGCATAAAACACCAGCTTACTGGCAGGGGACATACGCAGGAGCCTGTTAAGTCTTTGGCTCTGACATGCTTCCGTCTGTGGGACGCATGGCCTCCTCTTGAGTCTCGGTGAGCTTCTGACTGCCTTGACCAGATGGGGGCAACAGAAGTGAGAGGAGGCCAGTTCCAGACCTGGCCGGTTCCAGGCCTAGAAGAGGACCAAAGACCCCCTCCCTCCCTCTGGAAGCCCCAAAATGGCCAGTAACACGTCCTGCTTCCCTGAAGCTGCTGTGCCCGTAGAAGTTCACGTTCACCATGTGGAGAGGGAGGAGCGAGCTGTGGGGCCTCTCCCAGCTCTTCCAGGCCCAGCCATTCGAGTCTTTCTAACTGAACCCCAGACCTCACAGAGCAGAGGCAAAGCGACCTTGCTGTGTCTTTTCTGAAGTCTTGGCCCATGATGAAGGAGATGCAGTACTAGGAAGTCCTTATTTTAAACCACTAAGCATTGGGCTCATTTGTTACACAGTACTAGCTAAATGTATCAGTAAGCGTTACCATTTCTGCTACCGTCTGCCCTTGTGGTCACCAAGTGTCCCTATTGCTCCTTCCTTCCTACACAAACAATGTGCTTCACCCTACCCCAAGCCAGACAACTTGGAAGTCCCACACGGAATCCATGCCAGCGCATAGCCCAGGGTCCTTGGGGATGTACGGTGGTCTCTAGCACAGATTCAGATGTGGAAACTCTTGGTGCAGAGTCTGGATTAAAAAGTTATTTGTCCTCCATCCATGCTGATATACAGAGAGGGGAGGAGGGACAGGGTAACCCTGGTCAACATTGCCGTTCAGAAAGAGGAAGTGGGGCCCACACAGTCCCTGGTCTGGGGCATCTCAAGTCCAGCGGGGCTGTCTGGAGGGGGCTGCCCTAGCCTGGGGGCAGGCAGCCTGACCGGGGCTGCCTGGCCCTCTCTCCTCCCAAGTCTCTGGAAGGCTCTTGCTTGCCCTTCATCTCCCTGGGCCCCGACGAAGTGGACGATGGGGATATGCCTCCTCCGCTTCCTTCGCCACCTTCTGCTGATAAAAGGTTGGGGGACCAAGTTTTTTCTCAGTGGCAATACAACCCTCAGAAAAACCCACTAGGCTGCTTATCTATCTATTTGACTGCAGCCAAGCTCCAGAACCACTAGACAGGCCCGTGGGGCATTTCAAGACGCAGTGCTCAGACGTATGTCTCTGCTTTCGCGCCTCCCATACTTCTCCTTCTGGACCGAGAGGGGGTGGGCTTCGTTGGGTGGGTCCCGCCATGCAGCTCAGCCATGAGTCATTTACCCAACTGAAAGGACTGACCAGGCACCACACCGTTCCTGCACTTGACCGTGAGAATCCTTCATTAGGTAAAATCAGTTACAAAAGATTTTCCTTGATCTTTGTCTCTCTGAGTTCTTTCAACTTTGCTTCTTTTGTTGCTGAGGTTGAGAAGCATCTGGCTTTTCAATATTGCATGACCTTGGGTTCCCTTTCATTGTTGCTAGAAATGAGTCGCTTAAGCATGTCTCTTTTTTATTGCACTTTGCCAAGTGGGGCCCATCACAGCATACATAATTTGTATTATATTCCAACTTCTTTCCCTAAAACTGCAAGTTCATCGTGTGGATAACTGCATCCAGCCTTCCCGCAGGTTTTACCAGATGTTTTGCCACCGTATATTATAGGTTCCACCTTTCTGGAATCTAGTACGTTGCCTGATTTCCTGCTATCTGACCATTAAGCCAATGCTTCATGGTTCAGGTTGTTGTTATTGAAACATCCACCCCTCCCCGCCTGCCCCTGCCCTGGCACCAATTTCTGTATTATTCCAGATTGGCTAGATTATGCTTTGAGAACAAATTAATCTCCAGACCCCCATGGCTTCACGCAATGAAGGTTTATTTCTTACTCGTGCTCGTGGATGTCCAGGGTTCTGTGCTCCAGGGGGTTATTCGGGAATGCAAGTTCTTGGCAACACCACCATGTTGTTAGCTGAACCATCTGGAACCCTGGCTGCCTGGGTCTTTAAGCAGAGAAGAGGCCAACAACAGAATTCCCTGCGTGCGTTTCCCTGCCTGCTCCTGCAAGCGGCAGGTGGCATGTGTGCTCCCCATTCACTGGCCAGAACTAGTCATATGACCCTCCTAGCAACTGGGGTGCTGAGGAGTACACGGGATCAGTAGGCTGGTGGGCATTGCTGTCCTTGCCACACTGGTGTCCAACATGGGACTGTACACACTTTATGTCGCTTTCCAGATCCAGTGCATTTCAGGGAGGCAACTTCCTGCCTGACATGAGGTGAACTGTTACATGTTAGAGGCATCAAATGTGAGCCACTGTAGTGAATCTGCTGTTTCTAGAGTCAGCCTGGGAAGTCTGGACCCTGCACTGTGGAAGACTGTGCTAGACTAGCCACACTGCCCTTGAAAAGGACCTGTGGTCTATGACCTTGTCTTAACTCAAGGGCATCTTCTCCAGTCACCACTCATCTGACCACAGCTGCCCAGCTGCTGCCTGATTCAAAAGCAGCCAGCCCAGCAACTTGCCACCAGCCCGAAGGCTCTGCCCCATGGGTGGCGAGGACCCAGCCCCACACAGGACCCAGCTCCACAGAGCGGCAGGGGTCCAGCCCCAGAGGGTGGTGGGGACCCAGGCCCACAAGGGACCCAGCCCCACAGGGGACCCAGCCCCACAGGGCCTCAGCCCCAACCAGGCCCTCTGTCCAGCGGCTCAGATCCTGACACACACACACAGAATGCAGGGGAGGGGTGCAGAAGCAGAGCACCACATCCTAGATGGGGAAGCAGAGGCAGGGCGTGACCTCACAACAATGGTGGGATGATAAAGGGACAGACACGCTGCGGATGCTGAGGGCCAGTGGGGGAGGCAACCAGTCCAAGTGGTGGCCAGTCCTGAGTTGGATGCTGTGGGGATTCATCCAGGTACTGCTTCCAGCAGAGGCTGGGAGTGTCCCCTGCCTGACTGGCTGCAGGCACACCCCTCAGCTAAAGGGCACTGCCTCACCACCTTCCTGGGACAAGGACCCTGTCCCTTTGGTGCTGAGCTCTGCTGGGCCCTCTCAGGCCCAAATCTCTCCCCGGGACCAATGAGGCCATGCGTAACTGCATCTCAGCTCACCTTCCTCTGCCTGGTCCCGCACCCTGCGCTCTCCCACGGGCTCTAACCCCAGGTGCACACCCACACACAAAGCCCCAGAACACACAGGTCCCATGGGAGAACCCATAGCGTCCTGTATCCCACATGCCTTCCTGCATCAAACCTTGGCTTCTTGGCGTGTGGGATAGGGACCCAGGAAGCACCTGATACTTACAACCACAAGAGCTGAGCTCCCTCTGAGGTCAAGAAGAGGATTGCTCCCTTGAGTTGGAGGTAGAGCCAGAAGGGACTTACAGAGTTACCCTGTGCTGGCACTATGTGTAGCTGCACCCTTAGCCACAGCCTTCTGTGATTTGCATATTCAGAGCCCGGAGCCTTGCAGAAAGAATCTGCTGCAGAACCTGGACTCACCAGTAAGGCGCAGCAGGGCACGTCGGGAATCCCCACTTACCCTTCTCTCCAGCCGTGAGTACACCCCCCGCCCATCTCAAACTCCTCCCCAGCTCCCAACCCTCCTTGCCCTGCCAGTCCTCCCAGCCTTTGCACATGCTGTTCCTCTGTCGGAAACACCCTTCCCCACTTGAACATCAACTCTCTTCAAGATTTAACTCAAGTTCCACCTCTTCTGTGCCTTCATGCCCAGCTCCCCCCACTCCTGCACCCGCAGTTCTGCTCACTGTCCTCTCGTGGGTCCAGGATGTCCCTTGTCCCATTGTTATGAAAATGCTGATTGCTACATGCAGCATTTCCTGAGCCCCAGGACCAGAAAGACCCCACAGGAGCCACACTGATCCCCAGGGGCTCACACCGGCCTGAGGCAAAGTGTTTACCCAACAAAGAATTGTGCAACAAGTGGACGGAGGCTGAGTGATTTAGGGCATGGATGTCCTGAATGCTTGACTAAAGGGATGATGATGAACTGAAGAAAAGAAAAAGGGAGAGAGGGAAGGAGGATGGAAGGAAGCGGGGAGAGGGAGAGAATGGGGGGGAGGGAGGAACAGTAGGAGAGAAGGGAGAGAGGAAGGGAGGGAGGGAGGGAAGGAGACAGGCTGCCTCTTCATTGTTCAAAGTAGATGATAGTGACCCAGGAGCTATTTTCATAATTTCACAAAACCTAATAGAAATTGTACATGAACCCAAATCAGAGTGACTTTAAGGTCAAATTTCACTGCTTTTGGCAAGGGTCAAGCTGATTATCTCATGTCTGATTGGCTGCCATACATGTGTGTAATGAATAAAGAATGAGGAAGCTGTTATGATTTGGTAGCAAAAAAAAGTCTCAAAACTTGAGATCCGAGGGGTTGTCATAATGAGGGGGCCAAGGTTGCGAGCCCTCGCCTGCAGTGAATTTCCACAGATATGGAGGGACCTGGCGAGAAGACTTTTTAAAGCAAGGCTGACACTTTTAAATAACCCAAATAAAATAGTATCAAATTAACTTGCTTATTTCCAGGCTAGTAGAGAACACTATTTAGAAGTGTCCCTAGAGGGAAATGGGTAGGACACAGTGTTGAACTGTGACCTCTGCCCTGGGGTCACTGGCACCACGGACTGAGCAGGGACTGGAAAAGGTGGGAGTTCTGTGTGTAAGTGGACAGGCCACGAAGGAGCTACTGCTCATGATGACTGCAGCGTAAGAGAGATGGGAGAAGGATGGGACCTCGAGGTCCTCTGGGCACCGCACTTCTATGGGCGTGAGTCCCCTCTGCAGCTCCCCATAAATGCTTGCATGCCTCCCCTGATGGGGAACTCATGATGATGCACAGGCAGGCGTGGCTGGATGGTTCTGGCTGTGAAGCTAAGGGGAGGAGCTCGTCACTGTTTCTACTGCCTTCTGAACCTTGTCTCATCCAGTGCCTCCCACAGCCCTGCGAGGCTCTCATTGTTAAGCTCTTTACAGACAGACACTGGGGCTCACCATCGTTAGATGACCACCTCAAGTGGGGAGCCAAAGCCAAAGCCAGATAGGTCTGTCTCCAGCACTGAGCCTCCCATGACTCTCCCCAACAGCAGAGCTAGATTCTTACCCGTCGGAGTTTTGCCTGCGTTAGGCCGTTGGCCATTCTCAGTCCAGGGAGGAGGGAATGCAGTGTGGGTCCACTCACGCTGTGTCCCGCGCTGGCCTGACCCTCTTGATGGGCTGAAACACCAGTGGCCAGCAAGCTCTCCCCAATTCAAGCTTGGCCTGCACTGTCTCCAGGCTAAAATCATTCTCATTACAGGTGGGCTTGGGTTTTGTGTATTTAGTTTTGTTTGAGGGCTCTGGGTGCTCAGAGGGCTAAGCACCAATTTATCTAAAAACTAGGGGAAAATGTTTTATTTCCCAGCAGTGCTGGGTGGTGGACGTTTTCAGCACACATGCAGGAATAAGATCACAAAAGTGTCATTTCAGTAGGCTGTGTCATCCTCCATCCCCAGCACAACACCAGGAGAAGACGCGTCAGCTACACCTACGTGGCGGCATGGCACTAGGTACCCTGAGAAGCAGCGTCTCTATCTCCACAACGCCCTGCACTAGCTCTGTTTTTAAATGAGGAAACTGAAGCTTAGAAGTTCAAGTTAATTTTCCAAAATAAGGTAATCACATGGGTTCCCTCCACCTTGGGCACCCTTGGAAACAAAATTGAATGCATGATAAAGCCCAAACCAAACTTAAAACAAGAACCGACAAATAGAATGAAAAGATACGAGGGGGGAAGTTAACTGATTCTAATCTATAGCATCATCGTATAAGCTACATTCTATTACATAGCTTTTATCACTTTTTAAAAACATATTTTTGATCCCTAACAAATACAAAAATATTGGATGGAGTCAGATGGAATGGGTGGGAAGGGTGAAGAGATTGGTAAATGCAAACTACTGTATTTTCCGGCGTATAAGACGACTTTTGAAACGAAAAAAAGTCAACCGAAAATCGGGGGTCGTCTTATATGCCGAGTATATCCCGAAAAACGTCTCGATATGCCGCTAAACGAATTTTCTGTACCCGAAGCTACACTGTGTTCTAGTAAAAAGCCTGCTCAGATTGGCCAGAGTCAGAGAGGCGGTCTATTATAACCTTTGAACCTTTGCTTGTTGTGATTGGCTCACCGTGGTACCGTATTTTCTGGCGTATAAGACGACTTTTGAAACGAAAAAAAGTCAACCGAAAATCAGGGGTTGTCTTATACGCCCAGTCGTCTTATACGCCCAGTCGTCTTATACTCTGGAAAATACGGTAGTCGACACGTAGTGGTTACGTGAGGTACAGTATGGGGAGTATAGGAAATAATGTCGAAAAATCTATGCAGGGTGTCAGGTGGACACTGGATCCATCATGGGGAGCATTTCATAAATTATATAGATGACTACCCACTGCATTATACACCTAAAAATAATACAAGTTAATGATGAGTGTCAGCTAGGATATATGTATATATATATAGCCATAGGATGTAGAGTCCAGCACAGGTAATGTAGACAATGGTATTATAATAGCTATGTAAGGCACTAAATGGGAAATAGACCTGTTGGGGTTCCCACTATATAAGGACTGTAAATATCTAAGTATTATGTTCTCTTATACATGTGAAACTAGTAAAAAAATAAAGAAAAAAGTTAAAAAGAACATTAGCATGTGTGTACACACACATGCACATACACTCACACTGTCACCCAGAAATCACTTCTTGACTCAACATGCTTGGCTGAACTCTTTGGCCCGGGCAGCACTTGGAATCTGCAACATCCTTTCTGCACCAGCGATGACCTAGGAATTGAAACAAGACACTGAGCCTCGTTAACAAGCTGGGACCTGCAATGGCCCCACCGAAAAAAAAATATTCTCCCTTATCAGGAGATGGAATTTCCTTAAGGAACACAATGAGCATCATGCTGGAGGCGTGACTGGCTCCAAGGGACAATCTAGGCGACACTGTCCCTAGAAACATGGTGCTTGGTGACAGGTCAGTGTCCTGGGGCTTAAAACAACAGACATTTATCCTGCCACAGTTCTGGAGGCCAGAAGCCTGAAACCCAGGTGTCAGCAGGGCCGCCTCCCTGGAGGCTCTAGGGGAGGATCCTTCCTGCCTCTTCCAACTCCTGGGGGCCCAGGTGCCCCTTGGCTTGTGACTGCATCCCTCTAATCTCTGGTTCCATTGTCACCTGGCCTTCTCTGTGCTTGTGTCTTCTCCTAGTATGTCACATATAAGCACATGTGTCCTTGGATTTGCACCCACACTAAACCCTGGGTGACCCCATCTCAAGGTCCTTAATTACAGCTGTGAAGACCCTATTCCCAAATAAGGTCACATGTGCAGGGGTGTGAACAGACCTTTTGGGAGGACACAATTCCATCGCAGTGACCACAGCCTGATCAGACTTACCACCCCCCCCACCCCGCCCCCAAAGGAGATGATATCTCCTGAGAGTGGGTCGTCCGAGGGCAGCAAGCTCATGGGGTGATTCCCACTTGCATTGTTTCAGCGTCACACCACTCACAGTAGAAACCTGAGAGGGTTGGGAGGAACCTGCCTGTGAGTGGCAAAAGCCAGCCTCACAGAGCGTCCCATGGTGACTCGGACGGAGTCCAGGTTTCCAGGTGACCAAGGCCCGTGACTGCATGCCGTGCCTTTGAAATCACTGAGACAGCACCATCTTGCTGGCCCCTGTATGAAGGGACCTGCAGGGTCCCAGGGGCGCTGAATGGAGAGGAAGCCGGAACATCACCAAGTCCAACCTCCTTACCTGTCCGATGAGCACACTGAAGCCAGGGAGGGGCACGGATTGGCCCCGGTCACGCTGGTCAGCAGTGAGGTGCATCTGAACTCCCCTCCCCCATCACCATCATCGTAATCACTGTCCTCAGCCTCCCCCAGCGTGGCTCCCAAGGACTCCCCCAGACCCACTGGCACGTGCTCACACACTGTTTCCAAAACCTCCCCACCGCCCTGTGCTTTACCCCCATCCTCGTCTCCACGGTACAAGGCAGCACAACCAAGCTCCCAAGCAGTGAAATCCCTTCCCAAAGGCTTTACTTCTTACAGGGAGTAGTGAGGCCAGGATTTTCACTGCACTTGTTCTGACTCTCCAACCAGTGCTCCCCGCGGGGCCGGTAAACTAGAGCTCTGGGGCCACAGTCAGGCCCATGGCCCAAGACGGCAGCCAGGTCATGTTCTCACCCCCCAAACCAGGAGACGTCTCAGGAGAGGCCATCAAGTTCCACTGGAGCACAGCCACACCCATTCTTGAATGTACTGTCTACAGCTCTCTTCCTGCTTCCACAGAAACGTTGAGTAATTTGACAGAGAGTACCATTCACAAGCCTGAAATATTTACTATCTGGCCCTTTAAAAAAGATATCTACCTTGATGTATATCACTCATATAGTACTCTACTCTACTCTACTTACTATATATAATATACTATATAATAAATTATAGTCATATTGTATCATGTCATAGTCATGTATGTGTTACAATTCGTATCAAAGATTTTTTTTTTAATTGTTCTTTTTTTTAAAATATATTTTTATTTATTTATTTATTTTGACAGAGGAGAGAGAGAGAGAGAGAGAGAGAGAGAGATACAGAGACAGAGAGAGAACTGAACTGGGGGAGCTCCCAGTTCAGCACATGGTTCCGCACGGGCCGGGGCCGGGATTCGATCCTCAGTCCCTGGCGCTGCAAAATGAGCGCCTAACCCACTGAGCCATCCCGGCCTCCCCCATATCAAAGATTTAAAGGCTTTGCATCTATGACTTCTGAGTCTCTTTTTACATTTGATTCTCAAGTGAAATCCACCACCAATTGATTTACAAGGAACCACGCACTAAAGGTGATGGCCTTCCCCTTGGTGTTTCTATTCCACAGGTGACGTTTTCTGAATGGATCATCTCCAAAGTGACCAAGCAGGAGAGGAAGAAGAAATGAACCAGCCCGACAACCTGAGCTGCCCACCACGTCTGAATCAGAAGGTCCGTCCACGCTGACTTTCTACCTATGCTGGGAACTCGATGCCAAAAAGTGACGCTTCTACATCAATAACGCATCTCCCCATCCCTGACGGGAAATGCCATTACAAAAGCCGGAAAGGACATCAGACACGCAGGCTTGGCCGCCACATGTACATGTGAAATTACTGTCAGAGTTCAAAGGAAGGGCTGAGAGGCGGGGCGCCGGCGGCAGCATCACCCTGTAATGCTTTCACCTCATGGGACGAGGCAGTGGCAGCCCGCTCTGACCCGGCCACCAGCTTCCTGTCGCCCACACCAATCTGGCGGGGGAGCTGTGGGGCTGGCTTTGAGGGTGTCTTGCAGCTCCCAGTATGTTACCTGCTCCCTCACACAAGCCACCCTTCACCTGACTTACAGGACAACCTTCCTGGACGCGGGGTGCGGGTAGTGTGGACCATTGACTGTCTCCAGGGCTGGCCTGTGATCTGAGGCCAGCACATGGTGAGCATCTCTCTGCCCCCTGCTCTGTGCTAAGCACGCAAACATTGTCTCCGGTCTCTTATGTGGCCTCACAGGGTAGAATCTCTTATGATGTCCCATCGATGAATGGGAAAACAGATTTGAATCAAGGTTACTTGATGTGCCCAGCATCTCATAGTCAGGGGAGGAACCAACTCAGACCTCTAGAGTTCATCATTTATAACCAGCAGACTTCGCTGCCTCAACCAGGTGAGGTTAGACCTGAGGATGTGAGGGGCTAGCCTATCTATAAGATAGGTCATCGAACCCCCACTTGGAGATGGATTGTGCATCAACTTTCATGGCAAGAGAGGTCAGAGAATGGAGGAACAACTGGGTTAAGGCCTCTCTAGCCAAACAGTGATTAGGCTCATCCACCTGACTCATTAAACTGCCTGGTGAACTCCTACTCATCCTTCAAAACCCAGCTTAAACATTCCTTCCATCACGAAGTCCTCCTTGTTCAAGAAACAGAGCTGACCAGCTCTTCCTTTGTGCCCCTGAGGTATATGTACAGATCCTCTGTTATGCCTTTCAGGTGTGTGTCTCCTTCCCCAGTATGATGACCTCATCAAGGACAGAAATAATGTTTCGTGTACTTATGTATCTCCAGCTTGTAGTAGCAGGAACAATGGTGATAAACAACCAGTGTTGATTGAGTACATACTAGGTGTTGGGTATTCCTGTAAGTGTATTATATGCATTACTCCTAAAAATAACCCTAGGAGACAGGAATAATATTATTCCCATGGCTTGGCTCAGAAGCCAAACGAATGGGTTCAGATCCTGGCTCTGCCTATTACCCTGAGCAAATTACTTAACCTCTCTGAGCTCCAAGTTCTCATATGTAAAGTGGAAATAAGTGGCATGCTGGAACTAACTCATACCAGCTCGCAGGAGCTAACTGTTAAATTTTAATAAAATTTAAAATGTTGACATTAAAAATTAAATTATGTATACTTAAAATTATATAAACTGTTGAAAACAAAGGTCATAAACACTCAAGACTCATCACTTACTGATTATCTTACTATAGTCTTGCTATTAGCTCTGCTCTGGGGTGATTGATGTCTATTGAATTACTTCAGGGGAAATGCACAGAACTAGTGAGCTGTGGCACATCTCCTGATTCCTCATTCAATGACCTCCCGTTGAGAGCTTAAAAACCAGCCACAGTGAGAGTATTTACACCAGGGAAATTGGCAGATGCTACTAAACAGTTTTACTCCCCCTGGAGAGCTGGTTATTAAACATGGGGCAGCATACAACTATAACTACCTCATAGTAAGCAGTCAGATGCATTAGCCATTATTATTATTATCGAGGAAGAAACCACAGAGAGTAGATAATCTGCGGAAGGTATGGAAGATCCAGATAGGATTCCATGCACTGTAGCTCCAGAGCCGGCCACTTCACCCGCTAGAATGCAAAGCACACCACAGAGTAGGGGCCAACCATTACTTGTTGGACGAATAAACAAACATCAAATGAATGGGTCTTCACACCACTGGCCACGAAAATTGCCTGGGAACTTTGTTCTAACACAGGGTCCCTCACGCCATCTCATGTGCCAGGCTCTGGGACGTGCATTTTTTAGCAAGTGTCCCTGAGATTCTGATTCTGGACCCGTCACTGTCTCAACTATCAGCGTCCAACCCCACCCTGTCTTCCCACCTGACCTTCCACCCCATACGGCATGGTGGCCGGTGGTGGCTGCGAGACGGGGAAGCATACGGGGCAGGAAACCCTGCACACAGGCCTGAACCCAAAGGGCACTTGAAGACCGCACATTGCTCACAGGCCTCGTCCAGCCACAAGCAGCAGTACTGCCTGGGAGCAGAGAAGCTGAAAGCTACCTGTGGCCACAATAAGAGAAAACAGAGCGTGGCGTGTGCACGGTGCTTGGAAATTTACATGACACAACCACATCCCTTCTCCCAGTCTCATAATAACCCTCTGAGATCAGCAGAGGAAGCACCTTGTTTACAAACCAGGAAACTGAGGCTCAGCGAGGTACTGGCCTAAGCCTGTCACTGCTCAAACCTGGAGTCTACAGTTTCAAACTGTGTTTTCCCTCAACATCGGTTGTGAAGGGAGGTGGGGAGGGGGCTGGGGTCTCCACAAATCAATGTTTATACATTGTCTGCCACTCACTAGCTTTGTGACTGTGGGCAAGTTTCTTAATCTCTCTGTGCCTGAAATTGGCTCATCCGAAAAGAACAGGGAAATGATTGGCAGTCTTCTTGTATGGTTGTTGCTAATTAAGAGATGGGAAGATGCTTATTAGAATGTTACACCAACTGGGTTCTATCATGTGTGAGAAACAGCAACCATAGGAACAGCTATAATGACATTGTCACCTTTATATAGTTTGTGGCATCTCATGGTTGGCTTTTTTTCTTTGAGGCAGGGATGGGAAGTGGTGGTGTTCCAGGCTAGAAGTCAGGGACTTAGATTGGTCCACAGCTATTCTCTGAGTGGGTATCATGGGCAGATGCTCTGAGGGGTCCTCTGAGTCAGTGCCCACATGGAGCAACAGCTACGAGGGTAAGTGTCAGAGTCCCATGGACACGAGGCACCTGACAGGCTTGCAGCCTTGCTCAATGCCCTTGTCCTCTCTATATCGCTTCCCACTGGAAAATGCAATGAGTAGGGAAATCACCCCTGTAGAGCTTTTGTGATTATGGGATTTTAAAATAAAATTTTACCTAGAAGGTGTTTTAGTCTAGGGCAGCAGATCCAACTCTAGCTGTACGTTAGAATCACCTGATGATGACGGGGGTGGTGATGGTGGTGATGGTGGTGATGGTGGTGATGGTGGTGATGGTGGTGATGGTGGTGGTGGTGGTGGTGGTGGTGGTGGTAGTGATGGTGGTGGTGCTGGTGGTGGTGCTGGTGGTGATGGTGGTGCTGGTGGTGGTGGTGGTGGTGATGGTGATGGTGGTGATGATGATGGTGGTGGTGGTGGTGG